>OY728141.1:102292217-102496990 GCA_963277665.1 Viscum album
AATATTATGTATTTTTCATTTATGGCATACCTTTATGGCTTCCATTATGGCTATACGCGATATCTTCATTTTAGGAAGTGCGAACTACCGCCCCCTCAAAGTGATTTGATTCTTTAATGCCATATGTGGGATGTATAAAGGATGGATTTAAAGTTATTATATATGATTTATGTTACATATAAATGATTAATATAATTCTGGAATTAGAATATACATACCTCTCATTTAGTTTTATTTCCATTAATATGCCATAGGAATGAAAGTAGCGTTCAAGCGTACGTACGGCTTACCGTCTCCATGAATGGTGCATTTAATTTCTTACCTCTACATGATTATGTAATATTATAAATACATGTATATGCTGGATATATATGATATATATGATATCTAAATCATGAATATCATTCTGGATATAATGAACCTTTGACCACACAAACAACATGTAATTCTAAGAAGTCCACTTTCGACATAAGAACCAAATATCGACAAAACAAACATTATTAACTTAAATGATTACATAATGTTTATAACATGGTAATAATTGATATAAAAGTAATAATGAACTTGAAGAAGGTTCTTAATCAAGAATAAATTAACTCAAGTTTATTATTCAGGATGTTAAAGAATGATCGAGTCAAGTCGGACACGAGGTAAGGGACTTCGTCTCAATCTCCTTTCATTGAGGCATATTTCGTTTTATACACAACATTCTTATATATGGTGTATAAACCCCTTTGAATTTTTATTTTATACAAAAGTAATCTTTTTCTACGAAGCGTTTGACTAAATGACAAAAAGGAATGTTTCTTTTAAAGTACACGGTGACAATGACCTTTTCCGCCGCCGCGAGTATTATTCGGTCTTTGGCTTCCTCAACAAGCCGTAATGTTTTTAAAATGAAATAAATACCATATACTATTTTTGGTATTTTGGTATTTAAAATGGTTTTTATAATGGATTTTTTATGTAAATATATTTATTTGATATATTGTGATCAAAGTGTGGAAATTTTTTCTTTCCATTATATTTGTTTTATGTCATATGATTTTATAATGGTACTTGGACCTTTGACGGGTGGTTACATGATAAACCATATAACGGGTGGTTCCGTGAATACCAGGACGGGTGGTTACGTTATAACCTCTAATTCAGTGGGTATGGAAGTCAGCTATATGGCTATTCCATTAAGTGATATGTGTGGAAGTCGACCGCATGGTTATTCCATTTAAGTATGTTTATGTCCCAAGTTACCTTTATATGTTATGTGATCTTTATATGAGTTTTATGGTAATCTTTGGGTTACAAAAGGGTAACTAATCATATTTTATTCATTGAAGAGTTTTTACTACTACATAAAGGTGAAAAGTATTACTTTGATAAAGTATACATGGTTTACTTTTTCTTTCGGAAAACTAACATTTTTCATTCATTGTGTATCCCTTGCTGAGCTTTTTATGGTCACCCCAAGTTTTTTGAAATTTTTTCACAAGACTTAATGTGGAATAGGGTCAAGGATGGGATCAAGGGAATGTCATGATATCTAAAACATGGAACTAGACATGTTTCCTTTTAAGAGTTTTTATTTTATGGAAACTTAATAGAGGTTTTGACTTTGTAATCTTTTGAGATGTAGTAGTTACATCCTAATTCTATAAAACTCTAAACCGTGAAAAGATCCTCAATGTGAATAATTCATTTAATTAAATATTAAGTAATGTTTAAGGTTGGGGCCTTATATACATAATGGTATAGAAACATTTATATAGGTTGTGTAATGTTTTTTTAGTACCTATATAAAGGTAAATTTATATTTCCACTCCCATGTAAGGGGGAAATATGTGTTACATAAGGATAATTTATAAGTTCCACTACCTAAATAAGGGTATAGGGAGATCCTTTAATAAGGGTAAATGCATTGTGTAAGAGTATAGTCAGAGGCTTGTATAAGGGTAAATGCCTTTAATAAGGGTAAAGGGAGAGGCTCCCATAAACATATCCCATTAAGTATAAATCTCATATAAAGGAAGAACCAAACTTGTGTAAGAGAAATCTATGTAAGGGAACTTTTTATTTAACATTTCTCATGATGATCTCCAAAACTAAAATTTTTAGATCAACCCTACGACTTATTAGGATCAACCATGTGATAGATTTATATTAACCATGCCTAGAATGAACTCATAAGATCAAGTTGAGTTTTCGGAACTTGTTTCATATTATATTCATTCATATTCTATGTATCAAAAGAATAACTCAAATATTGATGTCTCATGTGATAAGTATAAACTATAGAACAAAATAGAATAATATAATTGCATTAGTAAGATGGGGATACATACACATGCATAAAGTTACACTTTAATTCATTTAATATAGAGTGAAATAAGGTTCATGGAATTATAAAACAATGAGGTTTCATGATAAAATAATAAACCATGGTTATTTGTAAATGAATATTTTTCAGGAAGAAATAGTTTGTCTGAAATCATTCAATAATAGTAAATAGATATTATTAAAATGGAGAGGCCCAAGTTGTGCATGAATTTTAAATGATACCATAATTACATTGGTTGTTTAATATGAATTAAACACTACCTTGTATGATTCCCTGCCATGGTAAAAAATAAAGAAAATCAAAAATCTTCTAGTATTTCAAATGGGATACATAAATAATACCCATTGATTATAATTTATTTAAAATGAGGAAATATAATATCCAAAACCTTTTGGGTATTAATATTTATATTTTGTAAAATACATTTTTCATTTATAAAACATTAAAATCATTGAGTAAATGAGATATCATATGTGAAATATTGTTATTTTATATGGATGAATTTTTTTCCTATAGGTGATGGAGGAAAATATTATGAGAGGTCTCACATATTTTGTGATAAAGAATTTTGAGAACTTGATATACCAAAGTATCAAAAAAATAAATGGATTTGAATTATGGATTTCTATAAAGATACGCACGTAAGTATTAAAATATTGAGATAATCATATCATTCATGATTTGAGAATTGTTTCAAGTCTAAAATACCACCTAAATATTGTTATTGAAAATATTGAATAATTATACAAGAGAAAACTTGATCTTATTGGTTCCAAGAATATGATTTTCATCTAGAAGGTTGGTGATACTTCTAGTTGTGGATCTACCATATAGAAGTAAAGATTTATTTCAGTATGTGATGGATTAAAGAGAAGCCTCCAGTGGTACTACGGAGTAGAAGAATACATAATGGAATTATTTATTGATTGCTTGTATTAGTGGAAACATTAAATATCTATTGAGACTCTAGATTTTGAAAAATTGGGGACTCCAGGTTTATGGGAATGGTATATTTCATGGATGAAAACACTTGTATATAGGGAATAATTTCTCAACTGGAGAGTATAACCAAGGCAATATAGAGTATGATTATAAGTTGATCTTTGTAAATACTATGTTTCAATTTATTAATGTTTAAAAATAAACATAAGGGTAAGATCTCATATATATTATTGAGTGGATCAAGAACTTTTACCAGTTCAAGAGGTTTAATTTTCAAGGAGAAAAAGAAATTGTAAAATAGTGTACCAGTGATTCACCCCCCTTCTCAGTGGTACCTAAATATTCCTTGGACTATATAGTTAGTATCAAAATAGGATCCCTATAAATATTCATGAATTTTTTATTATTTAATTTGATAATTATTTTAATGAGTAAAAATCCATTATTTCAAGAAATTTCAAAATCGGTAAATTAAATAAGAAAGGAAAATAATTACAAAATTAGTGGAACTCTAAGGAAAATAGACACCATTCAATAGATTTCCAAAAAATGAATCAGATGAGTACATAAGAAAATTTAGTTTTACCTTTCTCATGCACCCAATTTAGATATTTAATCAATATCATTTAATTCAATGATAATGGGTAGAGGAACAATGAGTATGAGAATAACGAGTTTGTAAAAACTTAAGAAACATACATTTATGATATATAGAAGCATAATATTAAAGTATTAACAAGAAAATATTGTAATTTATATTAAGGAGAAAATAGATAAAAGGAATAAGAGTTTTTTAACTTACAATAAATATGTCTCAAAGTTCATTATGAGTTGAATAAGTATGGAGAATACATCATAACAATTAGTGGAGGTTAATGGAAAATGTTCTCAAGTTGTTGAGATAAAGGGTTCTAAAAAGTATGTAAAATATGATTCTGAAAATAGATTTTCTATATTTGATAAAGTAGATATCAAAGATAAACTAGTATATGTTTGGGGAAAATTAGAAAAAAAATCAACTCTACCCCATAAAATGAATAAAGTAGGTTAATAAGATCATATCCCCTTAGAAAAATAAGGAATATATTGATGTAGGACATTAATAATATAAAGTTGGATATATCTGGAATTAATATGGAAGAGCATAATTCAAAGTATATTATTAGTGTTATGGATGGTATGGCCACAATTCCTATTCTTATTGATATAATATATATTTTATATAAATTTTGTAAGACCCAAGGGGAGTTTTGTGAGAAACAGAGACAAAAAAATTAAGGTGTCAAATCTACAACAAATCATTTCACCCAAAACATATTTGAGTCATTTGAAGAGATGTGTTGAAGATGTGGTTTGAAGCGTCATGATGTATAACTGTAAAAAGTTTCACCTAGAATAGGTTCCTTAAAGACTAATATAGAAAAGACGTATCTATATAAGTAATCAGTTCGGGGGGAATAAAATATGTGTATAATCCATAAAGTCATTCAATAAGAAAGAAAGCACATCCCATACAGAGATTTGAAAAAAAAAAATGAAGGAAGAGAAATGGTCACCTGAAATATTTCATCTAAATAAATAACTAGTTCCCCATAATTCCCTATGATTTTAGGTTTTATGAGATAATATTTATGGAATTAAAAGTGAAGGTTGAGGTAGTCACTTATATATGAAAATGATGGTTATTTATGTAATGTAATTTCATGGTTGTAATGTCACCATGATAAAGATGATGATTTCATCCCTTAAGGGGGGTCTTACATGAGTTTTAGGTATTCCATCACAATTTCATCCCAAATTGTTAATTATATTAATCTTATTTATTAATGGGGTTATTGGTTGATGAAAATATTAGACAAAGAAGGATGTATTTAGGTGCACCATATATTTCTGATGTGTTTATTAATTTCTCCGCAGGATAATGTTTCCTTATCTTAATAAGACATTATCTTCATTTTGGATAATTTTTAATAAATATATCACAGGTGATTATTTTGTAGACAGATTAGATAACCTTGATTATATCAAACTTTTTTCTACACCATGTCATCCCACGTATACATTGAGTTGATTAACTGAAGGCTCTTTACTAAGAGAACTATGTGATAGAATCCCTCTTTCAAAAGTATTCAAAAAGAAATCATATAATGGAGGATAATATGTTTTTGGAAAAGGAGAAGAATAACACTTTTCATTTTCATTTTACTATAAATAATGGGGTTAAAATATTTGAGAACATATATTGAATTTTATAAGGTGAAGAGTAATTAAAAAAAATAAAAGGGGGATATTTTTAATCCTAAGTGTTGTACTTATTGTCAATGAGTCAATATGTGCAGTGACTATTCTTTGAGAATTGTAATTATTTCATTTAATATAATTAGATGTTATTCTTGAGAAATTTTCATGATTAAATGTTAATATTGGTGTGTTGATATTCAAAAGACTTTTTGAACCCAAATGTTTCATTGGTTGGAAATGAATTAAAAAGTTAACTGATAATTCTTGGAAGATTTTGGTTGAATCATTTAATTGACTTAAATATCATTCTTGTGTAATAATATTGAATAAATTTGATTATTTGTATTTTGATGTTATAGGAAACTAAAGACATGTGTTGGTAGAATTAAAAGAAATAGTCTACAATATTAGATATAGTACAGAAGGACATGGGATTTATTATTAATACCCTGAGATGTTTTTTAGTTAATTTGGCGTGTTTTTTAAGGGTAAAGTTACCTTTATATGGGATTTATATTGGTACATACACCATTATATAGGTTGTGTTATGGAATTTCATTACCTATGGAAGGGTACATTTACATTTCCACTTCTATGTAATGGTCGACCAAGAATTACATTAAGGTATTATAAGTCTTACGGAAAATACATAATGGTACATGAAGAGGATCATGTAAGTATTAATGCCTTTCAAAAGGAATGGCGTAGAGTATTATGTAATAGTATATTCCTTTTATAAAGGTATAAGGAAAGTTTAATGTAAGGGTAAAGAAAACTTTGTAAGGGTAACACAATAGTTTTAACTCTCATGTAATGGTTGATCCCAACTCCTACAAGGGTGTGACGCATAAGGTTTTTTGGATCGACCAAGACCACAATTATTTCTTATACACTAATATATAGATCAACCATGTGACTTATTTGGATCTACGGTATGATGGATTTGGATCAACCATGACTAAAACAACCACTTATGGTTAAAGAGATTTTGAACAACACGTTTCTTATGATATTCATGCATCTTCCATGGATGAATAGAGGAACCTATGTCGTTATGTATTCTATAATGAAACAGAACCTTTAAATAAAATAAAATTGGATGAATGTATGACTGAGCTATAGATAAATTCTCATTTATATAGTTACACTTACATGCATATAAGATCAAATGAGATAAGGGTTGTGGAATCATACTTTAATTATGTATTGTGATGAAATTCATATTTTTGGGTATTTGTTCATGAATATTTCATATAATGTAATCTATAGGTACATATATTTTAAGAATTATAAATTCTAAGTATAAAAATGGAGAAGCACGAGATGTAAACCCATATTACATGGGATGAATGTTCCACGTTTTGATCTATATAGGCTAATATAAACATAAAAATGGTGAGGACCTGATTCCAATCAGTATTTAATATGAAACAAACATTTCCTAGCATGATAGCATTTCATGTGAGCAAATAAGAAAAAATTGAAACGTTTTGGTATTTGAAATGAGCTACATGAAGAATACCCAAATATTATCAGGAATTTAAAATATTGAAATATAATACCCAACAACTGATGGTTATTAATATTTAAATTTATAAAAAAAATTATTTATAACACATTTAATTCATTCAATAAATTATATATCACATCTAAAATATTATTTTTTATGGAAAAATGTATAAATTTAGGTGACGAAGAAAAAAATTAAGATATATTTCTTAAATTGATCCATTAATTTTGATGACAAGATACACCAAAGTATCTAAGAAAGAAAGATAGTTGAATCCTGGATTTCTTGAGGGAGGCACACCTAGGTATTGAACGATTTATAGAATCATATAATTGAAGATATTAAAAGAGTTTCGAGTACAATAGACCTATTACGTGAACCATTGAAAGACCTTTTTGAATATTATATGAGAAAAAAATGATATTATAGTTTCACATAGTGAGATTTTAATACTGAAGATTGAATGTTGTTCTGGTTGTGGATCAATTATTGATAAATAATTAACTCATCCATTTGGTGATGAAATCATGAGAAGTCTCTAGTGGGACTCTAGAGCAGGAGGTGACATAGTGAGATTATGGGCTGATTTCTTATGTTGGTGGGAACTTTTGATCTCTAGTGGGCCTCTACTGTGGGAGTACTTTATGACTAGGTGTAAATGGGAATGGGACTTTCCTTAGATGTAACTACGTGCATATAGTGAATAATCTCTAACCAGAGATGATAACTGATTATAGAAAGGAGTATAGTTATATGAACAACTTTATAAATACTATATTATGTCTTATTATAATTTATTACTACACATAAGTTAAGGTTGTGAGAAATATTCTTCAGTGAATCGAGAACCTTAAACGGTTTTAAATGATGAATTTACAAGGGGAGAACGAATTTATAAAATAATGTATCATAGATTTACCATCCCCAAACTCTTAGTGTTACCTAACCAGGGCTTGGGATATATAGCTAACCTATCATTTTCCAACTTTAGGGTTTTTTATACCCTCCAGTTTACCCTATTTCAAACATGGGATAATCAAATGCGTACCAATATTTGGGATTGGGATGACCTCATATGTACCATTTGAGCTCATAAACATTAATATTTACCCAATATATTAGAGGGATATATAATTCTCATCCCACACATCCCATATTTATTATCCATTATTATTTATTCCATAATATCATAAAAAATTCATTATATCATCATATCATAACTCATCAAAGTAAAATTGGTTTTTTAAATATTTTATCACTTAATCGTAGTATTAACCATGGAAAATGAAATTCTATTTATAAGAATAAAAAAATCATAATCCTAATACCATTAAAATAAAATATTATTATGGTATCCTATAATCATATCCCCATATATATAATAGTTACATCAATGGACGCAATCATAGAAAAAAATGGCTTTAAAATATCACTTGGAATATCTTGAGGAAAATGCCTTTTTCATTTTGAAATGAATTATTTAAATTATGAAAATTTCCCAATTATTAAGGAACATGTTTTCATTGATTAGAAATAAATAAACATATAAATTAAGCTTCAAGTAATTAATCATTCATAGTGATGTGAAATTTCATTCATGTATTGTTTATTAAAACCATTCACATTTTTTGAGAAAAAATAAAAAATACCTCATTAAAAATGAATATTAAATTGAAACACTTTTATTGAATTTAATACATGGATAAAAATTAATTTAAATTATCAAATTATAATTTTAAAATCATCCTTTGAAATATTTTATAAAAAACTTGATATGTTGGAAATGTTTTCTGACCAAAGATAAAAATAAAATTGGTTTCCCTTAAAAGAAATCTATCAATATCTTGAATACTTAAGGGGAATAAAATGACGGGATTTCTGTATTCTAAATAAATATCCATAGGATAAGTAAATAAATAATATTTTTGAGTTAAATATCATACAATATGATCATAAAAAATTTAAACATTGTCAATCCTACGAAAAATGATATTGTCACATAAAACCATTATCGCTTTGGTAACTTTTGAATCATACAATCCATGAAATAATAACAACGAATGAAACTTTAAATAAATATAACATGATTATATTATTTATAAAACAAATATATGGTTCAGTATAAACACCCATTAAAATAATATTGGTTTATATCAAAACATATGTCTCAAAGAATACAATTTGAGATGATAAACCATTACCTCATGTTTGACCAACTCCAAAAGTGATCTAACCTCATGTATAATATATTTAAATTTATTATAATTGTATATAATAGTATATTACTTACTTATAATATCATATATTTTCGATTTATAACATTTCAACACCCATTTATTAATAATTACTTATTAGAATTATTGTTTCCGGGTGTTAATTGTTTCATTTTTCACTAAATTTTCAGTTAAGAAGTTTCCATACTTGTACTTTGATCATTATTCCATAATATCCAGAATTTTATTCTTGATATAAACATCATATATATTAAATATATACATATTCATAATCATAAATTGTGTTTTGATATATAAAAATTATTTACAACCTTCATTTAGATGATAGGTTGAATGTATGCCTGAACGTTGTTTTCATTTAATAATAAAAAGAAGGAAAGAAAGATAAATATTATTATATAATTAAATAAAAATAAATATTTCATAAATAATATATATATATATATTAATTATATCCTTATTATCATCCAAGTAAATTATAAATGAAAAACAAATTGTGTCGCTTCATGGAGGTGGTTATCCACACATATTCATAATCATCATTAAAGTGTTCAAGAAAATAGGAAGGTAAGAAGGTAGATATTATATAATAATTATAGAGGCATAATTATTTTATAAATATCATATATAAAAATTATTTTCCTCATAATAACCATCTATTAAATTTATTATGAACATTGTTTTGTTTAGATGATAGTCAACCTGTATGCATGGATGAGGTTTAAATTTCCCATTTGATGGAAATGAGGGTGGATAATGGTGGCCCCCAAATTAAAATAATATATATATATATATGAAACTTAATTTATTATTTTACTATTAATACCATGTATTTAAATGATGTAGAATAATAAATAACTTGAAAGTGGTCGGATAAGATGATTGATACTTATTTGGTAGACCTCATTTAGATCACTTCTCAAGGGCTCGGTAAATGTAATTTTTAGAATAAAAAACCAATAATTCAAGGATTGTAATTTTTATAAGAGAATTGGTCAATGATATATCAATCTAGGAGTCTCAATGTGGTGAAAATAAAAGATAGGAGGTGTTTTCTTTTATAATGGAAGGAAAGGACAAACATGGAATTAATAAATATATTTAGATATAATAAAATAATTTTTCATGTGAAAGATCACCATGTTGACAGAATTTATAAGATACGATAGTATATGGTTTAAATATCCACAACTAATAAAATATTTATAGTTTTACGTGGTATTTCAAACCTTGTGATTTGGTTTGACCACTTTGTCAACCAATTTTAAACATAACCGTATGAACAAATTTTTAAATCTGAAAGGGTTATAATTTTACTTATAAAGAAATAAATTTCCAATAAATGGCCAAGGGATGAATTATTTGATAATTTTACATTCCAATTGTCCTCTGTTAATATTTTTATGATTTATATATCATTTAATAAAATTTTATTAACATTAAATATTGTTAATTCCATTTTTTTCTCTCATTTAATTTGACTTAAAAGATAGAAATAAAGAAATGTATTTATAAAATATAACCTTTCACCATAAATTATATTCTATAATTACTCATTAAATTCATGGAACCCAAAAAAAATCCAAAATATATTACTCTTTATGTTTTCAAAATCATTTATATTCATTTGTTTGTTTCTTACACAAGCATTGTGTAAGTGTTGTGTAATAATTTATGTTAATTATAAGATTACTATAAATTAAAAACAAATTAATATAATAAAAATTAATTAATAATTTTTAGATTAAAATTTATATTTTTTTCATAACAAATTCTCATCCCTTTGTGAACATATAAAATAAACTTAAATCAAGAGAGTGACATTTTGGAATTTATTCACTTAAAATAATATAATTGTCATTAACAAGGTAAAATGGTTCCAAAATACCATATATTATAATTTTTTAAGGATATAGTGTAATTAATATCTTTAAATAAAATAAATTAATGTTTTGGGTTTTTTATGATACCCTATCTCAAGTTTTTAACCCACTTTTACATATTTTACCCTTATCAATGTGAAAATATTTTTCATGGTTACTATTTATAATAGCCCAAAATAAAAAGGGAACTATTTACCAAATTTAAACTTATATATTAAAAATATTCTATCCATTTATCAGGAATCATTATCTAAAAATGTACAATTGTGAATTTAATACAAATATGAAAAACATAATGAAAATTAGTTTTCATAAAACATGTGTGTTTAAGCCTAAAGACTAACTTATATCAAAATCCTGTATATTACTAACTAAAATGAAATTAGTGGTATAATTATAAATAAAATATATAATATTTCCCTTTAAAACAAAATACAATATATAAGGGATCTTTAAAAACAATTTTTTTAAGAAAATATATTATTGTATTTGAAAAATTAGTATATTACACCATTTGTTGAAAAATCATTCATTTAAAAAATTATCAAATTTTCACTGTATGTTAATTTGGATATGATTGTTACAAAAATTATATTTTATTAAATGAAATTTATATATGTTTATGAAATTATATAATTTCTACACAAAAAATTAAATATAAATAATTTTTGAAGACAATTAATTTTTGAAGAATAAAAAGACTACAAAAAATATGAAGTGCTTATTAAGAATGACTTAATTTATTTTTTAGGTTGAGTAGGAAATCTGTAAATATATTATATAATGTGGTAACTCTAATTTTTACCTACAAATTCAATGTCTCTATTATAATAATATCTTTATAATATTTCATACTTTAGTTAATGTTTGATGTTGAGTGTTGTGCAAGAAGTCGAGATTATTATTATTTTAAACTAAATTTTCATGGTGTTACATAGATTTCCTATAGGAATAGTAAAATAATTAATTTTAAGGTAATAATTAAGATTTTATTTAGGCATTTGGATAATATACATTTATTGAAAATTATAGGGAAAAGTTTAGTTAAGGAGTCTGATTATAGGATAATATCCACGAGTTTTGGTAAAGTAGAGATTGTGTGGTTATACTAGAAATTACAAATATTTATATAAATTAAAATTGGGATAAGGCTCTATCACTCATGTAACTAGGGTTATTATCCTTGAAAATGGTTGGTTATTAACTCAATCATCACCTAGTGTACTATAAGTTGTCAAACATCACACCTAGTTTGACACTCATATGGGATACTATTTGGTTGATCATATACTCTCTTTAAATGATTATATAGGAATTATTTCATAATTACTTTAATGTATTTATGTTAATATGTATAATTAATCATAGCTTACAAAAATTATATGGAAATGGATGTATCAAATGATGAAATGAATGTGTCACAAGAGAAGAAATAATATGATTTTTTTATATTCATATTATAATTTACCATGATTTTATTGATAACTGCTTCGGATTTTACTATTTAGATGAAACCGAATCATAAAAATGAAGCTGAGAATTTTATATAGCTAGAAACCACTCTGTCTTAAAACTAAAAAAATGGAGCATACTTAATTGGTTGAGAATATTATTATTTTATTGTTATAATGAAAAGTATGATTATCCTAGTATTACATATGAAACTGAGATTGTTGATTTAATAGAAATTAAATATTGAATCACTTATTTATTCAAATTACTAAGTCTTATTTGTCAATGAATTTTTTTTTCTTTTCTAAAAGTTTTGAGGATATTGTGAAACATTTATGGATTTTTCTTTATAAGTTTTACATTAAATGTATGGAAACATATATTAATTGGTATTAATAACCATGAAAAAATTATTTTGTAGCAAGGTTATGTTTTATGGGATTACTATTTGAGAACACATTTAGGTATGGATATCTCTTAGGTTTCTTATATTATAGATATTGAGATAATAAAGGGTTCTTTGATTTTAAATAAGTGAGTTAGATAGTATTGGTAACCTTAGTATGGATAATTGATTCCGGGAATTTTTTTGGTATTTATCTAATTCTTGGGATTATGATATATATATATATATTGTTCATTGAATTTTTTAATTATTTGTTGTAGATAAGAGTATGTCTTTTAATAAATGTAATATTTAAATATGGTTTAATGTATTAAGGACTCAATTGTTTTTAGGAAATATATCCATTTAAGAATATATAATTTGGATATATATATATATATATGTATATATATACTAATTTATGTTATTGTATTAATTATTAATGATGTTTGAGGAAAGATAATTTACATAATTTAACAAAATATATTATTTTAGATGTCATATTTCAGGTCATATAACAAATGATTAATATGTTAAGAATACATGAACTAATTTATTAAATAATTAATAATTAAAATTTTGTTCATGAAATTTATATAAGGGTTAGAATGAAATACCCTATGATTTTAATAGATTATTACCATTAAATAACTCAATGTGTTTTAAATCTTTTTCTATGGGTAACACCAAAAAAAAGAAACTGTGATATATTTATATCATTAAAATCAGTACATTGAATTTGAATGATTGAAAATGAGTAACATATTTTTGAAATACTTGTATAATGAAAATAAATTCTACTTTCAATAGGAATGAAATTTAATTTTATTACCTAAACAAACTGAATAGATAATTTAGTATTTTGAATAGTATTTCTAAAAAAATTGGATTTTAATGCGATATGAATTTATATTTAATGAAACTTATGATTAATAAAGATAAATTATTTTTTATATTAATATTTTTATGAAGCCAATTTATTTTTTAAACTATTAAATAATAATAATAGAATATAATATTTTCATGTTTCATTTTCTAATAAAATTATTTTTACATTATTTTTTTTATTTTTAATCAAAAAATGAATATATAAAGTATAGAATTTTAATTTTAAAAATATGAAATTATTTTTATTTTTATAATAAAAATATTCTCTTAAGTTTGTGTTTTTTTATTTTTCTGAAATAATATGTTTTTAGTTGAATAGTTGAAAAATATAGATTTTTCAAAAAAACATTCATTTTCATGGCATTACTATAATAAAAAAATGAAATTTTTGAAACTTTTTTATTAAAAATATGTATATTTATAATTTAAATAAATCATTTAAAATTAATATGATATTCTGATGAAGCGAATGTATAACATTTTAGAAAAATAAGTAATATTTTATTCTAAAAAACTATTTTCATTTTCTGAAAAAAAAAATTCATCACTTATAAAAACGTAATCTATAAAAGTATACCAAGAATTTTATATAAAAATTTTAATATTGTGTTATGTGCTCAATTTAAATTTTAGGGATAAAAATATCATTACTATGATTAATTATATGACCATGATAATAGTAAAACTGTTATTTTCAATGAATTATTTCATTAATATTGTGTAATTTTTCTCAAATAATATAAATAAAATTATTTTAAACAATGAGTCTAATATGATGTTTTAAAATTTATATAATTATATTGACACTCATTTAATTTGTATCCATTTCTAAATAATATTAGGAACACATAATGTCTAAAATACCATCTTTCTAAAAAACCAATTTTTCAATATATGAAAATTTCTAAATTAAAATTGAGTTTCATATTATTTATAAATTTAATTGGATTAAAGTAATATTAAATTAAGGTTCATTGTAAAAACATTCGTATTTTATATTTTATATATTTTTTAGTAAAAAAAATTACTTAGTTAAAAACTAGTTACCAAGGTAAAAATAAAAAGATGGGTAAAAGTAAAAAACCTATAATCAAATGACTTCTAGCAAGTTAGAAACATGTGTATAAGATCTTGGTGGATTATTAATTGACCTGATGTCACAAAAAAATCCAGTATTTATATATTTTTGAGCCTTTGACTCTTTTATGATGTAATGATATAATTGAATATTAATGGGTATTCACATAAGTTCTATTTTCTCCACTTATAAATGGGTATTAATTAAACCCCTTAAATGTTACTCTTACCATTCAAATATCCCTTTAAAGTATGCCCAAAACACCTCTACTATTTTTAATTTCCCATGATTAATCCCTTAATCTCATAAATTTCTCATAAGGCCACCACTTACAGTGAGGTCTGTAGGACAATATCATCTCTCCACGGTAATTATTACCTTCTTTGTATTATTTACTCCTTATTCTTACACTTCCAAATATATTATATCCAAAAATAAAAAACTAAATCAATATCATTATTTTTCTAATTATTTGTTATTATTTTAATTATTTATTATATTAAATAAAAAAAATCTCCTCCATCCACTATGGAAAACAAATTCGTCTTTAGTGTGTGTGTAAGGACCGCCACCCCTACGAAGAAACATATTTATTTTTTCTTAACTTCCACCCATGGTTTGTTTTATTAATAATACTAACGATAAAATGTGATATAAACTATATAAATATGATTCTTCTATGTAAAAAAATCATATATTTTATCTCCCTCTCATTCATTGATAAAAGGAGACATTAATCATGTGTACGTATAGACTACTACCCCCGTGAGCAATGTGATTCATTTCCTATCACTGCCGATTATGGATGTATTTAAAAATATATTTAATATAAAAACAATATTTCAATAACACTATTAATTTTTTGGATAATATGAAATAATTTTCTCATGCTTTCATCCATGGTCAACAATCTTAAGGAATTATAGAAACAGTGACCGAACGACCTCATATAATCGATGAAGGAATGTAAAATACACAATAAATAAATAACATATCATAATAAATGTTCTATATTAATAAAATATATATGAATAAGGTTTTGAAAATGGTGTATAATAAACATAACATTATTATTCAGGGTCTTTGGTCAATGTGATGTGTAGAGAAGAAGACATTTCAAAAATAGATGTTACATAATTTATATGATTGTTCATTACATTACACAAACACACATATGAGGATCATAATGGTTTTTTTTCCTTTTAAGAATATGTACACAATGGAACTATTTAGTTAAATATCTTAATGTTTCTTAAAACTATATTCTCATTTATTACTTTTCATTGACATACACTACTTAATTTTTTATTCATAACTTGGGAAAAGGAAACATAAGAAAGGGTGAGATTAGGTGCTCAATAATGGTATAAAAGTGTAAATACATAGACATAATATGATCATAATGGTATTATAACTTTATCATAACATATGAAAATCATACCCTAAATATCAAAGATCAAAATATTTAGTCAAGGAATATAAATTGGTATTTTATAAGGCATGAATCACAAGGAAGTAAAAAACATTAATAATTAGATAATATTATTTACATAAGACATAGAATTGTGAAATACACATAAGAAAGAAAATAATTTCCATACTATTCAAGGCTCATTTAGAAAACTATCATAGTGAAATCGGTTCACTCCCTAAACAATCATAGTAGTCAAGTTTCACTCTCAAGAATATCACAGTGGAGATAATATCTTACTGAACTGGGTTCACTCTTCATTATAGAAATTTTTATCTCATTATATATAAATATTTTAAAAATGAATTGGATGGATATATAATACCCAAACATCATTATTTATAATGTAACCATCATATTTTGATTTTAATTTAACCACTAACACATAATGAAAATCATACATATGTGTTCCACAAGATTAGAAAACTTTACTCATATCAGAACTCATTAAAATATATTGGTTTTATAATATTACAAAAACATATAGATAAAAAATAGGTTTCAAAATCATTTCATCATTTCATGAAACCATAACCCTTGAAAAAAAATTTGGGTATCATAATCATTTTATCATGGTAAAACCCATAAAAGAGAAATGGGTTTCATAAAAATCTTTTCATGATAAATATAGACTATCTATAGAAGAAATATGAATTTTATCCATGGATCATATCCCTATTAGGGAATATATAACATCAATAATAACACCATGGATGGAAAATGGTTTTTTAAGGTTAATTGGAACACTTCTTGAGGAAAATCATTTTTCATTGAAAATAACTTTTTTAATCTGAATATTACTAAAATATGGTGTAAATAATTTTATTTTAAATTTACCTTCAAATCATATAAAAGAATATTTAAATCATTTAGAACATTTAATTAATGAAATATCCTTTCCAGTTTTAAAAACACATTTTAAAACATTAAAAAAATTTCAAAATCCTTCTATTTAAAAATATCCTTGAATTATTATGATGGATTCTTTAAGGAAAAAAATGTTCATGATATTAAGAAATTATGTTCGTGTAGTAAATTTTAAAATAAATAATCCCTTCACATTTTTAGTAAAATAAAAACATACATCATTTGGAATTTTACACGATTATTAATTTAAAATTTTTTTTAAAAAGTTAAACCAGAGTAAAAAATTATTCAATAAATCATTTTAAGAATGTAAAAAAAAAATATGAAATTTTTTTTAAAAAATGTGGTTTTTGATGTAAAAGGGTTTTTTACCGAAGAGAGAAATAAAGAATATTTGTCTCAAAAAAATTTATTTTCAAATATTAGTTATATAAGGAGAAGAAAATGAAGGGAAATATGTCTTCTCCTAAAATAAAAAAAATAGAATAAAATTTATGAATTTATTGAGAGGCGTATCATAAGATTTCATCATCAGAAACATAATTATAAATAATCTTGGTAAATGATGAGATTGTATTATAAAACCCACACCACTTTGGTAACATTGAATAATAAAAAACAATAAATAATAACCTTAAACTAGACATATAATATCATAGGAATAAATAAATTCATGATATTATAGTTCTAAGGGGAATTACATAAACCTCATAAAAGAATACGGTTGTATAACATAACATATGTATCATATAATAATGTTTAGAAAAAAATCCATTTCCACTATGGTAAAATTGGAATTGTAAACCCCATGTAAGAGATATACTAAAATGGATATGTAAATCCCCATAATTTTATGTATAAGAACCATAAAATAAATTCATTGAAATTATATACAATACATAAAATAAACATGTGTTGAATATTGTATGTTTCTCACAAAAAATAAAAGTGACATGGAAATTGTCATGAACCATCCCCCAGGGCCCGCATCGTGACTAACCCAAGCCCCTTTCCATAGGCCAGGGGCTGGAGACAAGCACCAAAGGAGTAATTCCCTAAAACTTTGAAGGCGTTGCCTTTATAAATCTTAAACACACACAACCAGAGTACAAGCAGATGCAAACACTAGGTAAAAACTGTGTAACAAACATGCAGAATGTAAAGGGGCCGGAAATACAAGCCCAATATTAAAGTACAAGGAAATGAAAAACAGGTACAACTAAAAGAAAAACAGCTTGAAGGTTTCTAGCAGCTCTAGGATCATCCACCACGGATCCAACCAGAAGGGTAGGTACAGATAGCCTCCTCAGTGCTCCACGTTCGTCCGTCTCCTCTGGGTACCGACTCGTCATGAGGTCCACCTCTAGGTATCGTCCTGTCCTGGCGCTCTCGGCCTCTGTCAGTGTTTTCTGTAGTCTACATCCAACACAACGAGGTGTGGGCATAGCCCATGAAGGGGTGAGTATAACGATACTCAGTAGGGACCCCGAGACCCTCAAGGTCTCACAAAATCCAACAAGGATCAACCATAAAGTATGGTTTCAACGGATAACCATTTCATAGGTATATGATCATACATATACCTAAGTTATCAAGTAACTCATATCAATCATGAGGAAAACAAAAAGGTCATTGACTCAGCTCAAACCAGGATTTTCATTATCGAAACCATGACTGTTGGAGAACTCCATATCTGTCGAGTACAGTGGACATGTCGCGACTCTGAGGCGCTACTCACTAACTGTACACTTCTGAGGTACTCCTCCTGTCAAGTACCGCGGGTCTGATGCCAAACCGGTCGCTCCTCTGCTATGGGTCTGCCGCCAAACCAGGTGCTCCCCCTGATAGCCGTCATAGGTACTCCTCCTGTCAAGCGCTGGGGGTCTGCCGCCAGACCAGGCGCTCTATCCACTGGGCTAGTCGAATCACTCTGAGTCGAATCGGTCAAGCAGTCTTCAGGTCTACTTCTACTAGGTCTCTGCACTCTGTCTTCTCTTCTCTGGGAGGACCTGCTCCATGAGCTACTGGTTGATACTCCAAGTGTCACTAAATTGCTGGTGGAAGTATCTCAAAGGACCTCTATGTCAAAGGGGTCTCAACGCAATAGACGGTGCGTCAATCGGACGCCCGGTCTATGAGTTATTAGGATTTTAGTACCGGGGACCCAGTTGGATTCGTGTATGAACCAACCTGACCGTGACTCAACTATACCTGAACTCCAGTGGGGTATACTCAAGGGGAAGGCTATGCTCCAATAATTCTGGCGTTGTTGATGGTTTGTCAAACGGATGTCTGGTTCCAAAGATATGGCCCAAGAAGGAAAAGGGTCAGTTATGGGCCCGGCTCCGGTCTGACCCGGTCTAGGTCGACCCGGTTAAACACACTGGGTCTTACCCGGCCCATTGGGCCGGTCAGCCCGATATGTTTTGACCTGGTCTGCTGGGCCCGGCCCAATGGACCGTGAGGGCGGTTCGGCACGATTATTGACACGTTAGCGGCTCGGTAACTTGGCCCGGGAGACCGGGCCGGTTCGGCCAGCGACACCACGAGGGCGCAGTGGGTCGGATCAGCAGGCCGGTGGCTGGGAGGCCACCGGGCAGGCCGCGCAGTGCTCAGCTAGGACGACCGGGCACCAACAGGCCGCGGGTGCACCAGGCAAGGAGCATGTGCACCGAGCAGAGCGTGCGGGTGCCGAGACACCGGCCAGGGTGCCGGGGCACCGGGCTAGCCACATCAGGGGTGCCTGGTAGTGCGCGGGGGCACCGGGCAGCGGTGCGGGATGTCGGTTAGCGTGCAAGGTCGTCGGTCAGTGGTTCGGTTCGCCAGGCAGCGGCGTGGGCAGGGGCGCGGGACACGGGGAGCGCGCCGGAAGGGGTGCGGGGAGCCGGGAGCGCACCGGTAGGGTTTTGGGGTGTAGGGCAGCGCACTGGTAGAGCCAGGGGTGCTGGTTAGCGCACAAGGGGTGTCGGGCAGTGCGCGGGGCGCCAGGCAGCGGCGCGGGGGCACCGGGCAGCGGCGCGGGGGCGCCCGGCAGCGGCGCGGGGCGCCGGGCAGCGGCGCGGGGGCGTCGGGCAGCGGTGCAGGGCACGGCGGCGCGTGGGAAGGCGATGCGGGGCATGGCGGCGCGCAGTCAGGCAGGAAGTGTGGCAGTGCGCGGGGGCTGCGGGTAGCGTGATCTTCGTTCGTCATCATCATCGCCATCACCTCAGTGCCATGCTGTTATAGAATTATCACAAAAAGAACAACAGTGGGGAAGGGCATTGTTGGTTTGGCCCGCACCCTCCGCGTTTAGATCAGTATCATTTGGTTCACTTGAACAAATCTCAACAATTAAAATACATCACTTTGTATCAATCTTCCTTTGATGTTGAGAAGAAGAAAAGATAAGCATCATCATGCAAAAACCCCTACCTCATTTGGCATTCAAAGACAATGTTGCGGGGAAAACGAAGGTGTTGATTCGTCATCTTCCGTGTTCATCACGTCCTCCCAACTTAAGCTTGTGCATCAAAAAGCATCCAGGGTAGAAGACTGAGGAAGAAGCGTCGTAGTGTTCTTCACGTTCTTCGTTGGGAGGAAGAAGTGTTCTTCTTTGGAGAGATATTTCTCCAAGTTCTTCCAATATCCACCAAGATGAATGTGCCAACCCAAAATAAAATAATCGACTAACTATTATTTTATTGGGTTGACAAGCATTCAAAATAATTTTAATTAAAATAATTTATTCACAAAATTAATGGTGGAGATTTCATAAAATAAATGGAGAGAGGGAATGTGAGGAGGCTCCCTAATTAATTGGGGGTTCCATGAGGTTGAAGGGGGTTAGAAAAGTTAAGGAGCTCAGGTGGGCCCCACCTAAATAAAATCCTCCTAAAGGAGGTTATGTGAGGGTGGTCCCCACCACCATAACCTCTCATGGGAGGTTATAGTGTGGTGGCCCCACCTCCAGCCTCCCCTTGGATATTTTAACCACCTCAAATAAAAATAAGCCACAAACTTATTTTTATTTATCTTTATTAAAGAACACCAAAAACTCTCTTCCACTCTCGATAAAACGCAACTATGGTGATGGTCTCACTAAGCAATCACTAACATTGCGAGTTCAACGGTGCCCTCAGATTTCAATTTCTAGCATCGGTTCAAAAGATATGAAACGTCACTCACACGTTTACTGAACCTACCCAAAAACAATGTTCCGAAAAAATTATTATCAGTCACCCTTGACTCGCGCCGGTCAAGGTTAGGATCTTCCTAGGTTAAACACACCCCAAAGAACCCAACGGTTCTCTTAGATTTTTAATCCCACTCACCGTTTAGAAGTTATAAATTTTTACAATAAAATATTTGTCAATTAATTATTTTATTTGCGAACAAAAACTAACTTTTTCTGGTGGCCCGCATCGTCCAAAGTTATTATATTCATAAACCAATCATGCACTCACGAGTTCAGTGGTGGTCTTGGATTTTTAATTCGAGCTACCTTTTGTGAGTTATAAGAATTTTAAAATTAAAATAATTTATTTAACTATTTTATTTGTGGTTAATCCATTTTTTGGATTTCTCACAGGAGGCTCGGGCAGACTAAACATAAGTTGCGCCTAGGGTAAACCTACCATCCTGGGTGCAATGGTGCCCTCAGATTTCTGATCCAAGTAACAGTTCAAGAGTTATTCCACTTTTTCTAGAAAAATGCTTCTGCACATTAATTTAGGCTTAACAAAACTTCGACGGATCATTCTGGGCACTCCGGGCCTTGGAATCTGGCGCCGTCAGAAACTGTGTACTCGTAAAATTCCAACGAATTTAATAAAAAAATTAATTGAAATTTCCGGGTCTTTACATTACCCCCAACTCAGGGCTTTACGTCCCCATAAAGCTATAACACACTAGGGAAACAAAATGGGGGTACTGAGCACACATATGAGTCTTCCTCTCCCATGTGCTCTCCTAGAGGTTCCCATGCTGCCAGTGAATGTGCACTAGAGGAATTCACAATCCACGTAGGACCCGCTCCTGTCGATCCTCAATATCCACTAGAACCTCTGTCAAAGTCACCCTGTCACTAATGTCCAGCTCCCCTTGGTCGATGATGTGGGACGGGTCGTGCACGCATCTCCTCAACTGAGATACGTGGAAGACGTCATACACCCGGTGCAACTGAGGTGGAAGGGCCAGGCGGTAAGCCAACTCGCCTACTCTTCTGAAGAAGTGGAGGAGTGAATGTAAGAGATTGTAGATAGGTTGCACCATCTCTATCCACAAATGATATATGTAAGGCTGCCAACTGCTCTGTCGCCTCTCCTAGCAGCTGAATACCAGTCCTCCTGCTGAGTGCATCTGCAACAATGTTCCCCTTCCTAGGAGTATAGACTATCTCGAAGTCAAAGTCTCGGAGAAACTCAAGACATCGCTGTTATCTCAGGTTCAGATCCTTTTGAAAGAAGACGCACTGGAGACTATTAAGATTAGAGTAAACCGTATACTGTTCACTCGACGAACTATGGGTGAGACTAGCCAATTGTAAGAACTCGACTTCACCCTTCTTCGCCCACGTTCTACAAGAGCTGATAAGATTTCCCCTTTACCGAAAAGAGAAATCCAGTGTCATCCCCTAGATGAACCATGTATTTTGCATAATACAGTCAATCCTGACATGAACGGTACTAATTCATTCCATGGACGACATCGTAAGGCCTCGATGCTACTACCAATAGATCCAACCATTACTATCGCCTCCAAGGGTTGAGTCACACTGTTATTATCAGTGTGTGGTCAATGGGTATCCTCCAGTAGAAATATCAAAAGTGACGGTCAAGTCAACAGTTTTAACTGGAACCTCATAGTATTAACCACACAAAAAAGGGAGGAAAGAAAACGTCACACGGACAAGTGTCTTTTATTACTGCAGCTCAAAGTACAAAGACACAAAGCAGCCACAAAAAAGACATTAACGAATCTAGAAGCATCATGAAAAAAGGCCCCTATGTCTAAAAGTAGTCCCGCTTCTGTATACCTACTTCTGAAGCTACATGGTCATGTGCTTCAACTGCCTACAGCTGTGCTCTCCTCTATCCACCCATTCCCTGTGGTCGAGGCAGACAACCTGGTGGTGGTGGTGGTAACACCTCGAAGCGTCGTCCACCACCAGCTACATGGCCAGCTCCTCTGCCACGTCCGCCTTCACTCTGCAGACCATCTCGATCGAACCTCTACCTATACTTGGGAGGTACTTCATCTATCTGCTGATCTTCTATATGGAGGGACGGATAGTCACGTGCCATGTGACCAAGCATGCCGCAGGAGTAACATTGTCCGCTCCTGGTATGCTTGGCTCTGTCTCCACTCTGGGTGCCCCGTAAAACTGCTCCTGAGTCGTGCGGTCGATCACCGGTAGATATGGTCCTCTTGGACCTCTACATCATTTGTCTACTGACAACTGTAGAAAACTCCGCTGCATGTCCGCTAGTGGTGGGTCTCACTGCTGGAGACTACTCATCAAGGAAACTCTTCATTAGGAGGGCTCGGTCCAACACCTCTATATGTGTCGGGATGCTGTGGGAGACAACTGAAGCTCTAATCACATGCCTGAGTCCCTGCTGGAAGGTCCAGGACCTGAAGAATGGGTCTCGTACCATATCAGTGGAGTAGCGCGAGAGGTCGGTGAACCACGTCGAGTACTACGCCACTTTCACGCTACCCTACTATAGATTCTGTAGGTCCTGTATACACACCGCTCGAAGGGTGTCTGGTACAAACTCTACCCGGAACAGGCTCTTGAAGACCGCCCATAGAAGTGACGCTTCGTCATGCATCTGGACCATCAGGCTCCACCATCTTCCTGATGCTTCCTGAAGGAGGCCAGCAGCAAGGATCACCATGAAGTCGGTTGGTCTCCCTACCAGTCTGAAGACTCTCACCACAGCCTCCATCCAATCATCATCCGCATGTGGGTCCATCTCTCCCTTAAACCTGGGTGGCCTCTGGCACTGGAAATCGTGCAGTACACTCAAGCGGTGTGCATGCTCTACTGCTAGGGGTGGTGGCATCGATGGCCCAATGGGAAGTGGTACCGCTGGTGCCTCCACTGGTGCCTCAACTAGAATAGGGCCCTACACTGAGGTCTCGTCACTTGGTGGGCTGTTAGTACGTAAAACTCTCAGGGCTCTAGTTGGCCATCCACGGGGAGGCATCTTGAAAGAAATAGATGTGACACTGTCAAAAGATTATACCTGGTGAGTTGACCTGGTTTGAGCTGACATAAAGAAAACTTTTGAAAACACACATGCAATCAGTGTTTTCATGAACTGAGTCAAAAATCAGAAGTCAGGGTCCTAGTGTATGGATACGTCGGCTGCCCGCATCAACACTGGAGTCCCTTAACTGAAAACCACACTTAGTACCCGTAACATTATTGCTTCACAGAAAAGAAATATCAATGTCCTATGTTTTGTGGCAGAACCGACTCCTTTGATACTAATTTGTCACGACCCATCCCCTAGGGCTCGCATCATGACTACCCCAAGCCCGCCTTCCATAGGCCAGGGGCTAGTGACTAGCACCAAAGGCGTAATTCCCTAAAACAGGGAAGGAATTGCCTTTATAAATCTTAAACACACACAACCAGAGAATAAGTGTAAGAAAACACTAAGAAAAAACTATGTTACAAGCACGATTAATGTAAAGGGGATGGAAATACAAGACCAACACTAAAGTACAAGGAAAGGACAAACAGGTACACCTAAAAGAAAAACAGCTGAAAGGTGTCTAGCAGCTCCAAGATCGTCCACCACAGATCCTACCTGAAGGGTAGGTACATATAGCCTCCTTAGTGCTCCATGTACGTCTATCTCCTCTAGGTACTGACTCATCGTGAGGTCCACCTCTGAGTACTGTCCATTCCTGGAACTCTTAGCCTCCGTCAGCATTGTCCATCATTTGCATCTAACACAACAAGGTGCGGGCATAGCCCGTGCAGGGGTGAGTATAACGTTACTCAGTAGGGACCCTGAGACCCTTAAGGTCTCACAAAATCCAACAAGTATCAACCAAAAAGTATGATTTCAATAGATAACCATTACTTATGTATATTCCCATACATATACCTAAGTTTTCAAGTAACCCATCTCAATCATGATGAAAACACAAAGGTCTTTGACTCAGCTCAAAACAAGATTTTCATTATCAAAACCATGGCTGCAAGAGAACTCCTCCTCTATTGAGTACAATGGCCCTGTCGCGACTCTGAGGCACTAATCACTAACCTTATACTGCTGAGGTACTCCTCCTATCGAGTACCGCAGGACTGCTGCCAAACCGGGCACTCCACCGCTTTGGGTCTGCCGCCAAATAGGGCGCTCCCCCTAATAGCCGTCAGAGGTACTCCACCTATCGAGTACCACGGGTATGCTACCAAACTAGGAGTTCCATCCACCATGGTTCTACTACCAAACTGGGCGCTCAGTCCACTGGGCTAGTCAAATCACTCTGAGTCGAATTGGTCAAGCATTCGTCAGGTCTACAACTACAAGGTCTTCGCACTCTGTCTACTCATCTCTGGGAGGATCCGCTCCATGAGCTACTGTTCGATACTCTAAGTGTCACGAAATTCTAGGTGGAAGTATCTCAAAGGACCACCACGTCAAAGGGGTCTCAACTCAATAGACAGCGTGTCAATCGGACGCCCGGTCTTATTAACATTTTTGTCTCGGGGACCCGGTTGGATTCGTGTACGAACCAACCTGACCGTGACTCAACTATACCCGAACACCATTGGGGTATACTCAAAGGGATGGTTATGCTTCAAGAATACTATTTCTGGTGACGATTCATCAAACGAATGTCCGGTGCCAAAGATATGGCCCAATAAGGAAAAGGGTCAGTAATGGGCCCGGGTCCGGTCCGACCGGGTCGGACCGACGCGGCCCATCCCAGACTGGGCCGACCCGGTTCGGGTTTACCCGGTCAGACTCGCTAGGTCTAACCTGGCCCATTGGGCGGTTCAGCCCACTATGTTTTGACCCGGTCCCCTGGGCCCGGCCCAGCGGACCGCGAGGGCGGTTTGGCCCGATTGTCGCCACATAGGCGGCCTAGTAACTTAGCCCGGGAGACCGGGCCGGTTTGGCCAGCGATACCACAGGTCGGCATAGAAGGCTGGTGGCTGGGTGGCCAAAGGGCAGGCCGCGTGGGGCGCGGGCAGGCCGGCTGGTCACTGACTGGCCGCGGGGGCACCGAGCAGAGCGCCGGTGCGCCGGGCAGAGCGTGCGGGGTGCCGTGCAGGGTGACGGGATGCCAGGCAAGGTGCTGGGGCACCAGGCAGCGCATGGGGGCATCGGGCAGCAGCGTGGGATGCTAGAAAGCACGCAAGGACGGCAGGCAGCGGCGCGGGGTGTCGGGCAGCAGCGCGGGTAGGGGAGCGGGACGCCGAGAGCGCGCCGGCAGTGTTGTTCGGTGCCGGGAGCACGCCGGAAGGGGAACCGGGTGCCGGGCAGCATGTTGGTAGGTCCCAGGGTGCTAGGTAGCGCGCAAGGGGGCACCGGGCAGTGGTGTGGGGGAGCCGGCCAGCGGTACGGGGGCGCCGAGCTGCAGAGCGGGGCGCGGCGGCGCGTGGTCAGGTGATGTGGGGTGGCGACGTGTAGGCATGTGGGTAGCGCAGCAGTGCGTGGGGGCTATAGGTAGAGCAGTCTTCATTCGTCATCGTCGTCGCCGTCACCTCAGTGCCATGCCATCGTAGAATTATCACCAAAAGAACAACAGAGGGGTTGGGCCATGTTGGTTTGGCCCGCACCATCCGCGTTTGTATCAATCTTCATTCGATGCTGAGAAGAAGAAAATAGAAGCATCATCATGAAAAAACCCCTACCTTGTTTGGAGTTTATAGAAAAAGTCACGGGGAAAATTCGGGGGTCGATTTTTCGTCCTCCGCATTTGTCACGTCCTCCCAACATAAGCTTGTACTTCAGAAAACGTTTGGGGTAGAAGAATGAGGAAGAAGCGTCGCAATGTTCTTCACGTTCTTCTTTTGAATGAAGAAGTGTTCTTCATTGAATAGATATTTATCCAAGTTCTTCCAAGCTCCACCAAGAACAATGTGCCAACCCAAAATAAAATAATAGTCTAACTATTATTTTGATGGTTTGACGTGCATTCAAAAGAATTTGAATTTAAAGAATTAATTCACAGAATTAATGGTGGAGAGTTGGAAAAATAAATAGAGAGAGGGAAGGTGAGGAGGCTCCATAATTAATTGGGAGTTCCATGAGGATGAAGGGGGTTAGAGAAGTTATAGAGATCAGGTGGGCCCCACCTAAATAAAATCCTCCCAAGGGAGGTTTTTTGCGGGTCTTCCTCACCACCATTACCTCTCATGGGAGGTTATGGTGTCGTGCCCCCACCTCCAACCTCCCCTTGGAGATTTTAACCACCTGAAATAAAAATAAGTCACAAACTAATTTTTATTTAACTTTATTAAATATCCCCAAAAACTATCTTACACTCTCGATAAAATGAAACTACAGTAAAGGTCTCACTAAGAAATCACCGACGATGTGATTTCAACGGTGCCCTCAGATTTCAATTCCAAGCATCGGTTCAAATGATATGAAACGCCACTCGCATGTTTACTAAACCTACCCGAAAATTAAGTTCCGAAAAAATTATTATCAGTCACCCTCGACTCGCACTGGTCAAGGTTAGGCCATGCTTAAGTTAAACATGCCCCAAAGAACCCAACGATACTCTCAGATTTTTAATCCAACCCACCGTTTAGAATTTATTAATTTTTACAATAAAATAATTGTCAATTAATTATTTTATTTGTGGCCAAAAACTAGCTTTTTCTAGTGGCCTATGCCGGAAAAATTTAGTATCTTAGATAAAGCATTCCCTCATTAGTTCAGTGGTGGTCTCGTATTTTTAATCTAAGATACCGTTTGTGATTTATAAGCATTTTAAAAATAAAATAATTTATTTTATTATTTTATTTACGGTTAAGCCAATTTTGGGGTTTCTCAAAGGATGTCTGCACCGACTAAACTTAAGTCGCACCTAGGGTAAACCCGCCATCCGGAGTGCAACAGTGCCCTCAGATTTATAATTCATGTAGTCGTTCAAGAGTTATTCCACTTTTTCATGAAAACTGATTCTGCGTGTTAATTTAAGCTTAACAAAACGTCGACAGATCATTCTGGGCACTCCGGGCCTCGGAATCAGGCGTCGTCAGAAACTGTGGACTCAAAAAATTACAAATAATTTCAGAAAAAAATTTCCATCAAATTTTCATGTCTTTACAGAAATCCCTGACCTTAAGTCCCAATATCCTTTATATATTTTTTAACCTCTTGTTTAATAAATTTATGTTTATTATAAATCTATTATGAAACCATAATAATTTGAATCATATAATATATGATTTACATTTTATAGTTACCCATGATTAACATAAATTGATATTACATTATTTTAGATGAATATTCAATATATTATAAATATACATGTCTAAAGACCATAATAGTTTACCGTATTTGGAAATGTGGAACACATTCTTTTAATTTGGTGAAGGATCTTGAAAATATCCATAAATATCTTCCCCTTTAACAATCCTACTTAAAAACCATTATATACAACCTATGGAAAGGAAACCTATGAAATGGGTGAGATCAGGTGCTCGGTAAGGGTAAATAAGAAGATATGTAATCATAATAATGATAATAAGGGGTATATGTACATTTTCATATCATTAAGAGATCATACCCTAAATATTGAAGATAATAATCAAGAGTCATGGAATAAATATTAGCAGTTCATAAGACATGAAGGATAAGGTAATCTAGAGAATAATCCATGAAATCATTGCATAGGAACAAGACATGGAATTGTGGCATACACATCAGCTTATAACATTGTGATCATGTTTAAGTAGAAACAAGTTCACCCATTTAGTTAAGGGAATTAAATCAGGCACTTGCATAAACTTATGGACATGCATCCAGGTCCATGTATATAATTGTTAATATGTAATAAGGATCACACATAATATTGTGAATGTGTAATTAGGTTTATGCGTAAACTTATGGACATCAGACTGGGTCCATGCATAATGTTGTCAACATATAATCAGACTCACTCAAAACGTTGTGAAGGCGTAATAAGGTACATTCATTACATTCTAAAAAAGTAATCCAGTTCATGGATAAACATATGGACATGAAACCAGGTCCATTTATAACATTGTGAACTTGTTATTAGGTTCAAGCATAACATTGTGAACATGTAATCAGGTTCACTCATTACTTATATACTCATGAGTCATCTATTAATACCTAATGCATTATATGGAGATATAGGTCCCACCCATTACATAAAAAATCATATATACATGTGTCCTAAGACTATAAAAAATCATCATATCAATACCCATGAAATGAAGTGGGTATCATAAACATTTCATCATATAATTTCCTATGGAAAAAAGATAGTTCTCTATGGGAAACTCCAAAAAAATGAAACTGTGATATATTTAAATCATTAAAACCAGGTTATTGAATTAGAATAAATGAATATAAGTAATATATTTTTGAAATATAAGTTTAAAAAATAAATAATACTTTTAATACGAATGAAATTCAATTGGTTTACCTAAATGAACTAAATAAATCATTTATTGTTTAGAATAGTATTTCTTTAAGAATTTTATTTTTATGCGATATGCATTTATATTTAAAGAAACTTATGATAAAAAATGATAATTTTTTTTATATTAATATTTAGATGAAACCGAGTTATTTTTTAAATTATATTAAATAATATTAATAGAATTTAATATTTGAAAGTTTCATTTTTTTGATAAAATGTTTTTTCATAATATTTTATAATTTTAGTCAAAAGTTGAATCTATAAATTATAGAATTTTAATTTGAAAAATATGATTTCTTTTTATTTATAATGAAAATATTATGTTAATATTATGTTTTTTTATTTTTCTAAATTATTATGTTTTTATGTGAATAGTGAATAAATTAAAATTTTTCTAAAAACTTTCATTTCAATGGCATTACCATAATACAAGAATGCATTTATTTTAAAAAAAATATTAAAAATGGGTAAATTTATAATTAAAATAAATCAATTAAAATTACTATAATTTTTTATGAAGCAAATTTATATCATTTTGGAAACATAAGTAATATTTTATTCCATAAAACTATTTTCATTTTCATGTAATAAATACATCATCACTTGTATAAAACAAATCAATAAACATATAGTCCAACATCAATATAAAAATTATAATATTATGTTATAGGGTCAATTTCAATTTAGCGGCTAAAAATATGATAACATAGATTAATGTTAATGACCATGATAATGGTAAAACTTTTATTTTTAAGGAATTATTTTATTAATATTTTGTATTTTTTATCAAATAATTTAAATAAAATTATTTTAAACAATTATCCAAATATTTTTTTTGAAATTTCATATAATTATACTAACAGAAATTTAATTGGTACCAAATTATAAATAATATTAGAAACACATAATGCTTAAAATAATTTCTTTTTAAAAGAAACTATTTTTCAATATATTAAATGTTCTAAATTAAAAGCAAATTTTATATTACATATAAATTGAAATTGAGAAAATTCAGATAAAATTTAGGTTTATTTTAAAAAAAATTAATTTTTTTTATTTAATATTATTTTACTAAAACATAAATTACTTTATAAAAAACTAGTTACCAAGGTAAAAATAAAAATAAATGGAAAAGTAAAAAACCTAAGAACAAATGACTTCCAAAAATTTGGAAACATGTGTATAAACACTTTTTGGAATATGTATCAACCCGATATCACCCCAAATCCCTTATTTATAGATTTTGGAGCCTTCTACCCTATTATAGTGTAATGATATCATTGAAAAATAATGGGTATTCATATAAGTTCTATTTTCTCCACTTATAAAGGGGGATGACTTACATCCCTTCAATGTTACACTTACCATTAAAATTTACCTTTAAAATATTCCCAAACTACCTCTCCAATAATTTATTTCCCATAATTAATACCATGATCTTGGAAATTTATCTTAAGTTCGTCACTTATAAGAATATCTATATGAGAATATCAGGCCTCCACCGTAAGTATTTCCTTCTTCGTAATATTTTCTCCCTATTCTTTCTATTAATAATATATTATATACCAAAATGTAAAATTAAAGCAGTAACATTATTATTCTAATAATTCATTATATTATTTAAAAACCAATTATTTAATCTTCTGCATTCACTGAGGAAAAAAATCATCTTTAGTGTGTGTGCAATGACTGCCACCTCTACGAAGAAATATATTTATTTTTCATAACTACCACCCATGGTTTTTTAATAATAATATTGGTTAATAAATATGATATAAACTATATAAATATTATTCTTAAATTTAAAATAATCATATAGTTTATCTCCCTCTCATTCATTGATAAATAAAAACATTAATCATGTGTACGTGTCGACTACTACCTCCGTGAGAAACGTGATTCATTTACCGTCACCACCCCTCAAGTATTTATTTAGAAATATATTTAATATAAAAACATCATTTAGATAAAACTATTAATATTTTGGATATAATGAAATAATTTTACGATTAGTTCAACCATTGAAAAAAATCATAATGAATAATGGAAAAATTGACCGAAAAACCTCAAGTAACAAACATAAAAAAGTAAAATATATAATAAATAAATATAATATGATAATAAATATTCTATAATAATAAAATTTAAATGAAGAAGGTTCTTATAAAGGTATCTAATAAACATAATTTTATTATTTAGGTTCCATGGTGAATTTTATATGTATAGACCAAAAATATTCATACATACATATTAATTAATTTAGATGATTATTCATTATATTGCACAAACACACATTTTAGTATCATAATGGTTTAGTGCCTTTGGATAATAAGTGCACGATATAATCATTTAGATAAATATCTTCTATTTTCCTGTAATTATCTCCCCATTTTGTAATCTTTATCGAAATACACTACTTAATTCCTTTATTTGTAACCCGAGAAAAGGAAACAAACGAAAGGGAGAGATCATATGCTCAATAATGGTATAAAATGGACAATATATAGACACAATGTGAGAATAATGGTATTATAACTTTATCACAACATATGAAAACCATACTTTACATTTCAAAGATCAAGATCTTTAGTCATGGTATATATATTGGAATTTCGTAAGACATAAATCATAAAGAATTCAAAGAACATGATTCATTAGATAATAACATTGACATAAGACATGGAATTTTGGCATACACATAAGAATAAAAAATTATTTCAATAGTGTTCAAGGATCATTTCTAAAACTATCCTAGTGGAATGGGTTCACTCTACAAATAATCATAGTATTAAAGGTTAACTATCAATACTATTATAGTGTACATAGTATCTTACTAAAATAATTTCACTACCAATTGTACTCATGTTTATATCATGAGATATAAATATTGACCAAATACATTGGAGGGATGTTTATTTCACATGCATCATTTTTTATAACTTAACCACCATCCCTAGTAATAGTTTAATCACTGTCACAAAATGAAAATCACACATATGTGTTCCACAAGATCATAAAACATTCATCATATCAGAGCTCGTGAAATGAAGTGTTTTCTATAATAATAACAAAACTTGTAGAAATGAAACATTTTGTATAATCATTTCATCAACCCATAACCCTTGTAAAAATATGTTTGTTTCATAATCATTTTATTATGGCAAATCCCATAAAAGAGAAATTGGTTTCATTAAAATATTTTCAACATAAATATAAACCATACATAGAAATAATATGAATGTTATTCATGGACCATATCCCTAGTAAATCATAAGTGACATCAAATTATTATATCTTAGATGGAAAAATTTTATTAAATGTCACTTGGAACATTTCTTAAGGGAAATAATTTTTTATTGAAACTAACTTTTTCATACTAAAGAATAATAAAATGTTGTTTAAATAATTTTCTTTTAAATTATCCTTTAAATATAATAAAGGAATCCTTAATATAATTTAAAACATTTCCTGAGTAAAATATCATTTCCACCTTGAAATAAACTTTTTAAAGAAAAATAATAATTTTAAAATACATTTATTTAAAAATAACCTTGAAATATTATTATGTAATATTCAAGGAAAAACATTTTCATGAAAACATGAAATTATGTTCATATTTTATATGTTAAAATAAATATTCCATCCAAAGTTTTGGTAAAATACAAAAATACATCATTTGGATTTTGACATGAATCTTCCTTAAGGAAACCTTTTTTAAAAAGTAAAACATGGGTTAAAATTTATTCAATTAACAATTTTAGTAATGTAAAAAACCTTTTTGAAAAGTTTTTTAGAAAATATAGTTTTTTAAGAAAAAGGGTTTTTGACAAAAGAGAAAAATAAAAAAAGATGTTTCTTAAAAACGTTATTTTGAATTGATGATTGTATATGAAGATAAAAATGAAGGGAAACATGTCTTATCATGAAATAAACAAATTAGAATAAAATTTATTATTTCTTGAGAGGTGGATCATAATATTTCATCATCAGAAACATAAAAATAAATAATCTTGATAAATAATGAGATTGTATCATAAAACCCTTACCACATTGATGACATTGAATCATTAGACACAAGAAATAGTAACATTAAATTAGACTTATAATATTATAATAAAAAATAAATTGATGATATTATATGTCTAATGGGTAGTATATACACCTCATTAAAGAATATGGCTATATAACATAACATATATCTCAAAGAATAATGTTTAGACAAAAATCACTTACCACTTTGGTTACTTTTGAATTTTAAACCCCATAGAAGAGATATAATAAAATGGATATGTAAACCCGAATAATTTTACATATATTAAATAGAAAATACATTAATAGACATTATATAAACTATATAAAAGAAACATGTTTTAAATATGGATTATGTCTCACAAAAAATAAATATGATATGGAAATCCCTTACCTTAAATATCTACATCCTTTTAAATGTTGGAACGTTCTATATAATAAATAGAAATTTTATTATAAATCTATTAAACTATAATCATATGTGTCATAAAATATATTATTTACTTATTTTATTTATACATGACTAACATTAATGGATATTATATAATTTTATATTAATATTCAATAAATCCCAAAAATACATTCATGGGGACCATAATGGTTTATTATATTTGGAAACATGGAAAACATTATTTTAATTTGGTGAAAGATCTTAAATATCACTGTATATAAAATTCCCTTTCATAATCATACTTGAAAACCATTCCTTAAAAGATAAGGAAAGGAAACATAAGAAATGGGTTAATTCATGTGCTCATTAAGGGTAAATAAAAAGATATTTAAGCATAATCATGATCATAAGTGGTTTGATAACATGATCATTTCATTAAGAGATCATACCCTTTATATAAAAGATCATAATTTAGAGTCATGGAAAAAATATTGGTAGTTCATAAGACATGAATGATAAGGTAATCAAGATAATAATCCATGAATGCATATCCTAAGAACAAGACATAAAATTGTGGCATAGACATTAGCTTATAAAATTGTAAACATGTATAAGTAGAAACATGTTCTCTCATTTAGTTAAATGAATGAAATCAGGCCCTCATATAAACTTATGGACATGCAACCAGGTCCATGCATAACATTATGAACACGTAATAAGGTTCACACTTATCATTTTGATTGTGTAATAAGGTTCATGCATAAACTTATGGCCATGAGACCAGGTCCACATATAGCACTGTGAGCATGTAATTAGGTCCATTCATAACATTTTGAACATGTAATAAGGTTCATCCATAACATTTTGAAATTCGGATATAGATCATGTATAAACGTATGGACATGAAACTAGGTCAATTCATCACATTGTGAACATGTAATTAAGTTCACGCATAACATTTTTAACATGAAATTAGGTTCACTCAATACTTATATACTTATGAGTCATCCATCATTACCCAATGCATTGAAGGGAGATATAGGTCCCACCATTCACATAATAAAATATTGCATACATGTTCCATAGGATTATAAGAAATCATCATATCAATACCCATGAAATTAAGTGGGTATCATAAACATTTCACCATGTCATTACCTATAGAAAAGAGATGGTTCTCATATTCATTTCAGGAAATAATAACCTGTAAAAAGAAGAAGGTTTAAAAATAATATTACCCATGTAAGAGAAATTGGAATCATAAACATCATTCCCTCAAAACATAATCTATTCATGAAATAATTATTAATGTAATTATTGGATAATGTCCCATGTAAATAATAAACTATAAAAATGTATTTCATCTTAGATAGAGAAGGATTTTTAAGGATCTAATTGGTCATTTCTTAAGAAATATATCTATTATTTGAAAATCCTTTCTGTAAATCCATTTCAAAATACATTTATTATAAATACGGGTTTAAAATTTCATTTAAAATACTTCTTGAGTAAAAATATATTTCTTCTATGAAAAATGCTTTTGTAAATCAAAAATAATTTCTGAAATCAATTTTCTTTTAAAATAGATTTGAAATACTATAAAGTAATGTTGAAATAAATTTCAAAACATTTTTATTTGAAAATAACTTGAAATTCATAAATAAATCTTAAACACATTTCAGAACCTTTTTATTTTAAATAAATTTATAAAACTAAAAATAAGTCACAGAAATATTTTTGGAAACCCTTTTCTACCAAATGTATTTTAAAACATATAAATAAAACATAAAATCATTTAAATAATTTTAATTAAAATAGTATTTTTAAAACATATAACAGAATATTTTATAATCATTTAAAAATATAAAAAAAATAAAAAAATTTAACAAATTTAGAAAAAACAGTTGTGAAATAACAAATATTTCTAACTGAAAGGATAAATAAATTCATATTTTAATAAAAACATTCTTTATTATATTAAGTACTAAATAGTGTAAATTTTTATTAATACATGAATATATCTTCATTAACTAGATGAAAATAAAATTCATGACTGTTATTGTGATATGGATCATAATATTTCACCAATGGAAGCACAATCATAAATAATCTCAATAAATAATGATATTGCAATAATAAATTATGACCACATTGGTAACTTGGACTTATACTATACATCGTATAAAACATTATATTAATCATATAAATATCATTAAACAAGTATATTTATAATATAACATGTTCAAATGGTTATATATACACCCCTAAGAAAAATATAGAATCATAACATAGAATGTATCTCAATTAAGGCAGCTTGAGGAAAAAATAAGTTTACCGATTTGGTAGTAATTAAACTATAAAATCCATAAAGTAAATATCATCAAATGGATATGTAAATACCCATAACATTATGTATAATAATAATATAATAAATTCATGTTAATTATATGCACCATACAAAATTATTGAGTGGTTAAGAAGGCATATATCTCACGAATATAAAAATTGAGATGAAAACACCCTTACCATAAGTCTTGAAATTCGTTGTACACAATAAAACCTCCTATATAAAAAATATATAAGTTAATTATAAATACACCAAATAACCATATTTCTATATATTACACAATATATTATTCACCATTAACTTGGTATTACCTATTTATTAGTAATGTCATGTTAAAGAAAAATTTCAGGTAATAGCCGCTTTGTTTATCATACGTGTTTTGACTTGTTATTCATGATCCTCTTACATAGATCATGATTTATTAATTTAAAAAATTTAAAAAAATATCTATTTATTATATTTATTCATTTTATAAATATTCATAATAAGATATAAAATATAGATATATAAAATTGAATACATTGTTCATTGAGATGGTTGGCCATATGTACGCATAAATGTTGTTTCCATTTTTTCATATTCAAATAAGGAAATTAAATTAAATATATATATAGTAGAATTATTATTTTATATATATCATATAATTTTACTAAAACCATCCTTAATACATTCCATGTAAATTTGAATTAATCACATCCCTTTGAGGAGGCAGTAGTCCACACATCCATAAATAAAGTTTTCATATTTACACAAAATGGAATGAAAAAAGGTACTTATTATATAATAATTAAATAATATTAAATAAATCATATATATCATATATATAATATAAAAGTAAAATTTCTATCATAATACTCATCCATTATTGGTGGTAAAGAAAAAAAAATTGAACAACGTCGTTTTGTGAAGCAGTAGTTCACCATACACAAGAATAGTGAGTTTTTTACCCATTAGATGGAATTATTTATGAGTGTAGTTTAAACCCTTAGAATAAAAATTATCATTATATTTATTATTATTAGGTTAATATATATGAATATAATAATAATATTTGAGGTGTTGGAGAATGAAAATAAAACCAAATAGCTTGTGGGAAGATGTTACCCCTTCATTGGGTAACTTCTTATGGTTTGCACCGAAGCGCTTCCTTGGATTGATTTCATCCCAAAGGGTGGATTATATGATAATTTTAGGTATTATGGGAGGATATTTTGGATGAATTTTTTAATAAAAAGGTCTTTATAGATGTGTATTAGTGCGAGGGGTGAGTTCCTTTTATAGTGTGGGAGAGGTGACATTCATGTAAATTTTTGAAAAGTGAAATTGACCCCCATTTGTTCCATGTCATGTGGCTCCAATAATGATAAAAATAATATTTAATGGATTATATAGTGTCAATAAGAACATAAAATGTAATTTTTACAACTTTATAAATCATTTTGGGGCTTATGTTTAACTTTTAGTCCTTTGTTAAGCAATTTTTTCTCTTAATCATTGTAATTAATTTTAATCTATTTCACTAATATTTTTGTTAAAAAACTTGTTTGGACATATTACACCATATAAATTATTATGATTAAAAATAATGAACACATTTTTCAAAATTTCAATCACACATGTGTTAGAAATTAATAAAAATTTAAGCCTGTTGACGGGACAACCAACTGGGTTTTTAAAGTAAAAATGTTCAAAAGATAGAAATTTTTTTATTTCCAGTTTCAATGAGGAATTGATTTCAGTGACCTATATAGGATTATATTATGTATATTTTATCTCATATATGTTTAAAATAAATAAAAAATATAATTTAAACCCATAAATCATTTACATAAAGAGTAGTTTTGAATTGAATTTCAGTGTTTTCACTATTCATCAAAAATTGAATCTTCTCAAAAAACTACCAAAAAATAACCCAAACTAAATATTTATATTATTATTTCCAAAATTAATTATGTTTTTTTAAAATAAAAATTATAAAAGTGTTGAAATTTAAATTTAAAATGGGTTCTGCCCTAAAAGGTGGTAAAATTATCTTTTAAAAACATACATCTTTTTATTCAGTAAATGTGATTGATTTTTAAATTATACATATAAAATATATTTGATTATTATAAAAAATATTTATTTAATATATAATATATATATTTTATTTAAAACATGAATCAATAGTTTTTTGGTTAATTTTTTGAGACAAAATTTTGTTTTCACGTAGAAAAATATTTTTCTAAGAAACATAATTTCTTTATTTTCAATTAGTTATTTCATTAAAATATACAAATTTATAACATAGGGTTTAATTTTATATACATGGTTATATCATATCTTCACAAAATTTTTAACCTTATTTGTAAATTTCATTCCAATGGTTATGTGGTAGCTATAATAATATTTTAATAATAATATTAATAGTATATTGAAGTTCAGTAAAACTTGGCATTATGTGTTATGAAATCTATCAAAGGATCATGGAATTGTGTATAACACAATCCAAACATGATTTTTTGTGCACCAAAAGCGAAACTAAGTCTTCCATTTAGAACAATCATAACTTGGTGTTGTGTATAATCCATACCAAACTTAGTTCTTTCATATAACAAATTGCATACTCACTTTTGTGTGAAATGAAAAATATCAAAATAAAATAAAATTAATAAAAGAAAATAAATTTATAAAATCTCACAGGGTCACATTCTACATCCACGTAAAATGAATTTTTCCCTCTAAATTCATCATGGTAATCAATGGTTTAATACATGAAATTTCCTTTCATATAAACCCAGATCATAAAAATGATTACTAAAACCTCCTTCAAAAATGGAATGTTAGAAACATAATGGTTAGCTAAAGTAATTCATAACTATGTTTCTACATAGGATAAAATATATGTATAGTGAAGACATGGACATGGAAGAGAAATCGAACTATCAAGTTATGATGGAGAGTGATAGAGTACTTGTTTTGGAAAAATTTAACAATAAAAAATCCATAACCTAAAGAGGTTTGGAAAAGGTCTTTAATATCCTAAAAAATGATGATAACAGAAAATCATTTTTTTTCAAGATCCTTTTTCAATTGTTTAATAATTCCCACAATAAGTTATACTTACATGATTCATAAAATACCTTTCCCTTGTTAATACCTTGATCAATTTTCACTACATCTCTTATTCTTAGAAATGAAGGTTAATTTTTCATTCTTGTAGAATTATAAGATCATGAGATCTATATATATAATGATAGGTCATTCTATACATCTTTATCAAAATAAAATGTAATCTAAATTTATAAAATATTAATAAGTCCACAAATTCAAATACAATACTCTATTTTATAAAACGTCATATTATGTTTAACATAAACCATTCTATAATGGGTTATCCTTAAAACCCTCACAAAATATAATTCAACCTTTATTCATTAAATATCTCTTATCTTATACCAAAAACATTTTTATTTGAAACTTGGGTTCATCTATGATTTGATAGAATATTAAATTTGATTTTATTAATACAAACCCCATGTATAGGTATATAATCACATAAAACATCCCTAAAGGAAGAACAATAATATTTTAATATGGATTATTTCTAAAAAATAAAACATAAAATTCTCAGTTAAGGGTGAGGATAAGTTTTCCCTAATTATCATGATTCACTTAATTAACTGTGATTGTAAAGGATTTCCTTATTTCTATTTTAATTATAGGTTGTTGTGTCTTATAATGCATATCAACCCTTGGATTGAGAAATTGATTCATATAATGAAAAAAAAATCCTTTCACTTGAAATACTGAAGTGTGGGTGGTGTATTTTGTTGACCTTTATCTTCATTCATTTCATTAAATATCTTCTTTATGTCAGCAATACATTCTTATAATCGATGGAAATTCTTCCCACACATGAAATACCTTACTGTTCCTTTTTTTCAATCACCTATGTTCTATTTCCCATAGTTTGTTCAAGTAGGAGTTTGAAAATTTTTCTTCTCTTCAAGTAACATATCATTGTATTTTACATGGAACCACATTTTTCTTTTTTTATCTTCAGATCCAAGAGAGTTTCCATCTTCTATTTCAACTTTTAGTGCACATAAAGAAATTATTAATATAATTCAAAGCCCCTTATAGATAAAACCCTTTAAATAGGTGGTTTCAAGACACTAAGAATCGGTCAATCTTTATTTTAGGATGAATTATAATACTATAAGAGTACCCTATTAGTCATGTAAACTTTTATTCATATGAACTAGTAGATTCAAAATCCATCTATTTAGACCTAGGAATTAATTCCCCATATTTATACGAAGAATATGAAGAAATTAATTATTGAAATATAAGTTCTTAAACACATCCCAATTAATGGATTCATTTTTATCTTGTCACATTATATTCATGATAGTATCCCTCTATTGATTTTCCTCACCTTATAGATAGTTGACAGTCAATGTGACCTTTTTATGCTCTGAACACTAGAGAATATAAAGTATCTATTCATTGGTATTGACCCATTATTTAGAAACTAACTAATCAACGAAACTACTCAAGATGGTGAGCACTATATCATAAAGGACTCAATATTTCATATTTACCTCATTTTATTAGTTGAATGTTTACCAAGATTCATAGCTTGAGAAATCATTGCAATGATGTTTTTAATATTATCTTCCATAACATTAAGTTTCTCAAGAGGATAACCATTTCATTTTCCATTTCATTCCTTATTAACGTAGTTTCTTCTGGTTACATTCATTGATAAAAACTGAAAAACATAGTGTGAGAAACACATATCATAGTGGAAAACTACATAATCATGAAAATTTCTTATACGATGTCCAAATCATGACACCTAATTTTTAATATTTGAAACCCTAAGATTATATTAGAACATTAATATTCACTATTAATATATATCCTTTGTGATGGTTCAAAGAGAGTTTGTGAGTTCCAAAATCATATCCCATGGGAGTGTCAAACCAAGTGGGTAGAAAGTCATGTTGTCATGCGCCGATTCCTGATCAAGTCTAGTTCAATTCAGTTTTTTCAGTGTTTTTACCCCTATGTACATCTTTGTAAAAGACACTTCCTATGGTTGTATCTATACAAGGATTTATTACATTGAAACCACTCCCTATATCCTTTACCAAAATTCTAGGACATTTTATTATACTTTAACTCATTCTTAGACTTGTCTTTAGAGATATCCCAAGACATATCCTTAGAAATATACCAAGGGATGTCACTAATTTTTTCTCAACCAATTTTCCAAAGGATTAGTAAACCATTCTTTTGATACCAACTATAGTGATCCATGCTTAATATACATAGACATTACATCATTTTAGATATATATATATATAGTACATTACCAAAACACATTCCTGAGGACCATAATATTTTAGTGTCTTTGAAAACATGAAAATCATTATTCTAATTTTGTAAATGATCTACAACATCTCCATAAATAAAATCCCATTTTGTAATCTTACTTAAAAACCATTCTTCATAACATGGGGAAAAGAAACATAAGAAATTGTGAGATCAGATTCTCAGTAAGGGTAAAAAAGGTTATATATAAGCATATTAATGAGAATAAAGGGTATGATAGCATGATCATATCATTAGAAGATCATAACCTGCATATCAAAGGTCATAATCAAGAGTAATGAAATAAATACTAATAATTTATTAGACGTGAATGGTAATATAATCAAGAGAATAATCCATGAAAGAAAAACATTGGAATAGGACATGGAATTGTGGCATACACAATAGCTTATAACATTGTGAACATGTATTAGTAGAAATAGGTTCACTCATTTAGTTAAGGATATGAAATTAGGCACTCACATAAACTTATGGATATGAAACCAGGTCCATACATAAAATTTTGAACATGTAATCAGGTTCACACATAACATTGTGAACATGTAATTAGGTTCATGAATAAACTTATATACATGAAACCATGTCCATGAATAACATTTTAAACATTAATCACGTTCATGTATAACATTGTGAACACATAATATGGTTCACTCATAACATTGTGAACATGTAATTGGGTTCACGAATAAATTTATAGACATGTAACCAGGTTCATGCATATTATTGTGAATGTGTAATGAGGATCATGCATAACATTATGAACATGTAATCAGGTTCACTCATAACTTATATACTCATGATTCATCAATTATTACCCAATGCATTGGAGGAGATATTATTCCCACCAGCCACATAATAAAATCATTTCATACATGTGATAAAAGATTATAAACAACTGTCATATCATAACCCATGAAATGAAAGGGGAATCATAAACATTTCATCATATCATTATCTATGGGAAAGAGATAGGTCTCAAAATCACCTCATCAAAGCATAACCTATGTAATTAAGTGGGTTTCAAAAGTATATATCCCATGGAATAGAGGCTGGTTTCATAAATATAATTCTATCAAAATATAACCCATTTGAGAAATAACATTAATGGTATTCCTAAATCATATCCCCAATAAATCATAATCTATAAAAAAGTATTTCATCTTAGATTGATAAGTATTTTAAAATATCGCATGGAATATTTTTGAGTAAAATTACATGTCTTTGAAAATATTTTTTATAAAACTGTTTTAAAAATAGTTTTCTTACAAATAATCCAACACAATTTAATTTAACACATTTATTGAAAAAAAAATATACTTTCTTATTTGTATAATTCTTGCCTTAAACATAAATCATTTTGAAAAACTTTTTCTTTTAAAATAGATTTGAAAAATTATAATGGATGCTTGAAAAAATTTTGAAAACCTACTTATTTTTAATAACCATGAAACTCATAAATAAACGTTGAACACATTTTTAAATCCTTTTTCTTTTAAAAAAACTAAAAATGTAAAAATAAGGCTTGAAATCAGTTTGGGAATCCCTTTTCTTGAAAATGGTTTTGAAATATTCTAAAGAAAACTTGAAATCATTGATTTTTTTCATGGAAAATAACCTTTTGAAAACATATAAAGTAATATTTTTAAATCATTTAATGAACTTTTTAAACATTAAACATTTATTTAAACTTTTTTAGAAACCATGGTTTTGAAATAATATGAATTTCTGGCCAAAAAGAAAAATAAATTTGTATCTTCATAAAAAAAATTTCTTAATTATATTAAGTACCAAAGAGTATAAATAATACTAATACATGGAATATCATGTATAAAAATAAGAGAATAAAATTCATTATTTTTATTGAAATATGGGTCACAATATTTAATTAATGTAATCACAATCATAAGAAATCCCAATAACTGTGAGATTGTAGAAATAAACTATTAAAACTTTGGTAACCTTTACTCATACTATACATGAGATAATAAAATTAAATAAAGAATAAAATATAATTATATAATTATTTTCATGATATAAAATTCCAAAGGTCAGAATATACACCCAGTAGAAAAATATTAATGCATAACATGGCATGTATCTAAGAGAATACAACTTGAGAAAAACTTTACTTTACCCTTTTGGTATGTTTTGAAAAATAAATACCATTCAATAAAGATCTAAAAAAAGGATATTTAAATACCCATAAATTTAAGTATAGTAATAATATAATACATTAATGGTCAATGAATACAGAACACAAAATAAATTAGTAGTGAATAAATCATGTATCTCACGGATATAAGAATTTATAAGGTAAAACCCTTACCGTAAGTCTTAACATTCTTTATACACATTCAAACATCTAGTATAATAAATATAATTTTATTATAAATTATAAAAATAACCATATTACTATATAGTATACCATATATTATTCACATATGACTTCATATTATCCATTTATTAACAATTCCAGTTTAAAAAACATTTTGGGTAAGAACTACTTTGTTTTTCATACATGTTTTGACTTCTTATTCATGATAATCATATATAGATCATGATTTACATGTTTATAGAATGTAAAACATGATTTATATATAATATATATTAATTATATAAATATTTATAATAACATATAAATGATATGTATATATATGAAATGGAATACACTATTCATGGAGATGGTAGGCCATACGTACGCATAAATGTTGTTTGCATTTTCATGTCATATTAAAGGAAAAAAGTAAATTAAATATAAGTATATATATGTATTAAATTAATTTAAAATTATTATTTCATATATATCATGTAATTTTACTAAACCCATCCGTAATAAATTCCATTAAAAGTGTGAATGAATCGCATCGCTCTGTAGTGGTGTTAGTCCACACGTCTGCAAAAGAAGTTATCGTATTTACAAAAAATAGAAAGAATGAATGTAAGTTTCATATAACAATTTATTAAGAATAAATAAATCATAAATATAATATATATCTCATTAAAATATATTTTCTACCATAATTACTAAACATGATACGTGTTAATGGATAAAACAAACAACATCGTTCCGTGACGTGGTAGTTCGTCATAAATAAGTACGGTAAGTTCGTTACCCATTAGAAGGAAGTGTGTGTAAGTGTAAATATAAAACTTATAATAATAATAAAATATTAGTATATTTATTATCCTTCTTTCATTATACAATCTTGTAATAAGAATAATTTATGGGTTGTATAATGAAAATAAATCAAAAGAGCTTGAGGAAGGATGTTATCTTTTCTGTGGGTTACTCCTTTTTGTTATCACGAAAGGGATTACTTGGATTGATTTCTGACAAAATAAAGGCTTATATAATGAATTTATGGATGTTTTGATGATATTTGGGAATATTTTATCCAATAATAAGGGATTTATAGGTGTGAATAAGTTGTAGTGGTGAGTTCCTTTTTATAGTATTGGAGTAGTGGCATTTTTTTAAATTTTTTAAAACTGAGTTTCGCCCACATTTTTCCCATATTTAGTGTCTCAAATAATAGTTTAAATATTACAAAATGGATTAAAGGGTATTAATATAAACATATAATCAAATTTGGACAAGTTTCTAAGTCATTTTGGCCTTTAAGTTTATGGTTTAGTTCATTGTTAAACTAATTTTTCTATTGATCGCTATAATTAATTTTAATAACTTTTAGTAATATTCTTGGTCAAAACTATGTTGAAATTATTATAAATTATAAACTATTCAGATTTAAAATAACTTATCATTTTTTCCAAATTACAAATACAAAATTGGTATAAATTAATTTAAATTTAATCCTGCATACGGGACGACAGAGTGGGTTTTTAATGTTAAAATGTTCGAAAGATTGAAATGTTTTTATATCCAATTTCAATGTGGAATTGATTCTGCTAACAAAAATCATATTAATGTTTTTAAAATAGATATAATTAAACTTTAAAACTAATAAAAATATAATTTATTCTTTTAAATTATTTAGATGAAAAGGGGGTTTTGAATTAAAATTCAGTGTTTTTTCATCGTTCATCGAAAAATAAAACTTCTCGGAAAAATCACAAAAAATCACCCCATGTAAATTTTTATATTCATATTTCCAAATTGAATTTATTTTTTCAAATAAAAATATATAAAAATATCCAAAATTATATTTAGATTGGTTTCCCCATTAAAAGTCAAAAAAATTTCCTTTTAAAAAAATACATCTTTTTATTCAGAAAATTGGACTTATTCTTATTTTATACTTATAAAATATATATTAAGAGTATAAAAAATTATTTTATATATAATATATAAATTTAATCTAAAAAATTTATCAAAATTTGTTTGTTTAATTTATTGAGATAAAAAAAATTGTACATAGAAAAATTGTTTTTCTAAAAAAGTAATTTCATTATGTTAAAATAATTTTTCTATTAACTAATACTATTTTATAGGCTAATGATTAATTTCATATTCATGTATAAATAATGTTTTCATAATATTGTTAATCTTATTTGTAACTTCCATTAAAATACCTTGGTGGTATCTATAATAATATTTTAATGATAATATTAACAACATAATATAGTTCGGTAAAACTCAGTCTTGCATGTTACATAATCTATAAAAGGAACTTGGAATTATGTGAAATACAATACAAACATATTTTGTTGTATAAATAGACTTAATTTAAGTGTTGCGTATAACACAAGAATAAATTAGTTTTGCATATAATGTAGGCCAAACATAGTGATTTCATATATCAAAATCTATATTCAATGTTGTGTAAAATGAAAAATATCAAAAAGATTCAATTAATTAAAGAAAAAAATTAAAAAAACATCGCAGGGTGTTACACTTATGGCCTTTAAGGACCCTTTTATCAATAATTCCATGTTAAAATCATGTTTCAGGTAATAAATTCTTTTTTTATGTTTTGATTTGTTATTTTTAGTCATCTTACTTTGATCGTGGTTACATAATATCTAGAATGTTAACGATGAAATAAATATAATATTAATTCTATATATATTTATTTTAATGGATCCATAAAAGTTATATATTGAAAATAAAATACAAACTTCATTCAGATGGTATTTCATACGTACACATGAACGTTGTTTCTATTTTCTTGATGGATTATATGATATAAAGTTAAATAGTATATTAACATTACAGAATAATTATTATTCCATATATATCACATGATTTTAATTAATACTATCCTTATTACCTTCCATGTAAATTGTATTTTAAAAACAAATAACATTTCTTAGTGAAGTTGTAGTATGTCGTACACATGAGTGACATTATTGCATTCCCATAGGATAGATGGAATACAGGAATATGTGATATCATAATTCTAAAAGAATAAATATTTTACCAATATCATATATATTAATTTAATCTATAATAATTATTATAAATGTAAAATAGAAATGAAAAATGCATCACTTTGTTCTATGATGTGGTAGTTTATCGTACACACAAGTGGCGTTGTTGTTTTCCAATGAGTTTGAAGGTAATATGGAAGATGTTTTATTATAATAACATATTTATAAATACATAATATTAATAATTATAATATATAAACATTAAATCAATCATATTATCCATCCATGAGAGGTGGGGATGGAAAAAGAATAGCTTCAGTTCATGAGGCAGTCTTCTATCGTACACATAAATAATGTTTTCACATCTCATTTAATGGAAGATGATATAGATTTATTTTATAACATTACTATAATAAAATTTAATCATATATGAGATAATTATTTTATTATTTTATATTGTTTTAATAATAATTTAAGTAGGTGGATAAATAAATAAAATAAAATTCTCGGTTAGGGACAATAACTATTCTTCAAACCACTTCTTTTGTTCTGCACCTAAAGGATTATTAGGTTGGATTTATAAAAAACTATGGCTTTTAGAAAGTTTTTATGGAATTATGGAAGTTATTTGGGCATTCATTTCATGAAACAAAGGTTTTTGAATGTTTAAATAGGATAGGATATGGGTGTCCTTTATAAGTGAGGCGACTGGCAGACTAATAATTTTTATAAAGATAAAGGTGTAACCATGTTTTTCAAAATCCACAAGGCTCCAAAATGGGTAGTTATTAAAATTTAGATGTAATTAGGTATGTATATATATAAATATAATGGTTTTTGAAAAATATTCAGATAATTATTTCACCCTTATATTTTTAGTTTAAACCCCAATAAACCCATTTTCCCCTTAACCATGATAATTAATTATTACAATTTTTAATATTTATTATAGTAAAAATATAATTTCGAATTATTAGATAATATAAATTTATCTGATTCCATATATGGATTATATTTTTCTAAATTCCATTCACATAATTGGAAATTTAAAATTTAAAATTAATCCCACAAACGTGATAAAACATCATTTTTCCAAAGAGAAATGTTTCAGAAGGTTAAAATGTTTTTATATAAAACATCAAAATTAAAATGATTAAAATAGAATAAATTATGTTAATAAATATATAATTTAAATAATTTCACCTATAGAACAATATTAAAATTAAATTTATCTTGTAATTTTCTGGAATGAATAGATATATTCTTAATGAAAACAAGTATTTTCATTATTTAATAAAAAACTTTATCTCTTCAGAAAATTAACAAAAAATAACTCCAAGATAATTTTGACATCATGAATTAAAAAATGATGTTACATTTTTAAAATTAATTTTATTTATGTTTCAAAGTATACTTTTAAAATAAAGGCATAATATAGTAAAAAACTAATTTTTAAAAAAATACAATTTTTATCCATAAAATTGAATTTATTCTTATATTTTATCCATAAAACACATAATATGACTATTAATAAATTGATTGAATATATAATATAAAAAATTACATTAAAATAATTCACCAAAAGTTATTTTTTAAATTTATTTAGGTAAACCATGTTTGTTCTCATCCATATAGTTTTTTAGAAAAAAAATATTCCGTTTGTTTTAAAATGGTTTTTTTCATTCAGAATTAATATGTTACCAAATATTTAATTATACATATATATTTTTAAACCATATATTTTTATAATTTATTTTATATTATTTATAACCTCTATTCTGAAGGCTAGGTGATAACAATAAAATTAAAAAATGATATTTTATTAGTTTTTCATGTTTCTCTTAAACTCGATGTTGTGTGCAATGCATGATACACAAAGTGTTACATGTAACGCAAGATAAAATCAATTTTACATATAAAAATCTATAACATGGTGTTTATTGTAATGTAAAATATCAAAAAAATTGAAAAAAAAATTTCACAAAATCTCTGGGTGTTACATTTAGAATGAATCTGGAACATGGTAGGTGTTTTCATCTCAAATTCCTCTCGTTGAAAAATGTTTTGTATTATGCACCAAACATCATTTATGTGGTGTATATACTGACTATTTAAAATATAATATAATTAATTATATTATAATCATATTATTTTATTATTTATTTAAATTCTTCTCTTTCAAGGGGTTTTGATAAAAATGTTACCCAAGCTATAAGGGTTCTTTGTCTTGAACATTAATTTATTGAGACATGTTGATGTTATGCACCGTGATTTATTTTATATGGTATATTCATGGACCATAGATTTATCTTTATCATAAATTTTTTGAATCATTATAATAATATTTCAAATAAATTTATTTTTTATCAAATATATTTTAATATAGTTGTTACATGAATTTTAATATTTTTGTTAACCAAATTTTCATTCATTGATGTATGATCATTCTCTTAAAATTATATCATATATATTGGGTATATTCTACCCATTAATTTTTATTGGGTTTTCTATTATTTTTTGGGATATAAATTCCTCCAACATAAAACCCTTAAAAAATAGTTCTCTCTTCCCGGGATATGTTTCACATAAGGGTTATTGGTAAATCAAATCTATTACATTGAGTTATAATGCTTTATCTTCTAATTTTTTATTCCATGCATGGTTTCATCAACCCTAATATGTTATTAAATTTAATTTTATAGTACTTTTGGTGAAAATTAATATTAATACAAATAAATTTTTTCTACTCTATTTTATAGTGTGGGTTTTAAATGAAGTTATATTACGATATTTTAAGAGGTTTTTCCTTTCAAAACCATATGTTCTATTTTCCACACTATATTTTTTTAGAAAACCATTGTTTAATTTTCATATCTATTTTATTAGTCAGTTTTACATTATTTTTTTAAATATAGATTCACCCTTTTCAAAATTACTTTTCATAGTAACCCCTAACATTTTCTCTTACGACAATATTAAAAATGATTTCTAAAAACTCTTTTATTTTACTTCCATTTTCTTCATTAAATTAAAAAAAATACCCAAATTGAAATTATATTTAGGGATATAACCTATAATATATTTTTTGGGGGGATTTGAACACACGATGTCAGATAATTCAATTCTTTATCCCTTCTTATATGATACAGTTCAAATCATTCTTTTTCGTGCATGTTTTTCATCTATTTAAACATCCTTATAAATTTTCATTTTTACATTAGTATTATGTTATTTTACGATGATCCATCTTCTTTTTCAATATGTATTATGATCTTTTTATTACCTAATTGACTTAACTATATAACACTACTCTATACAGTTTTATCTTGACGGGTTCTTATATATAATGTGATTCTATTTACTGATTTGGGTACTATTGAAAATCCATATATTTGTTATTTCAATAGATATATTTATTAATTTTTCAGGAAAGTTATAGATATATTATTTTTCCATCTAGATTATTCTTTTGGAAGAGTTATTATTATGGTATCCCTTTATTAACAGTTGAATTTTTTTTTTGTATATTATATATTATTATTCAAATAGTGATGACTATTTAAAAAAATTATTATGTATTTTTATTCATTTTATCATATGATTAATTCATTGTACTTAAATAAGTGATGGTTGGGGCTCATCATTATATATATCCTTGATTAATCAGTAGTTCTCATAAGGTAAGAATGTTTTGTCATTTTGGGGTATTCTTTTATAGAATGAGATATTTCCTTAACAGTAAGATCATTATTTCATGGATTATGGTGTGGAATTAGCTATCTATAATTTTTCATTTCAATTTTATGGAACCATTTACTTCCATCCATGTGATCAATTTATTTTTAATGTCATCCATTGATATATTATTCTCTCAGCATCAGTTTATTATGGCATTATAATGATTACTTATTGCTATAATAATATGTATGCCATGTTAATGGCCAGATTTACTTAGTTCTATGTTTTCCCTAATTGAGAAATTTATATCACCCCTTCTTAGGTATCCATTTTCCCATGATGTGATGAAATTTATTCCACGTTATATGACTAGAATAATAGCTTGTGTGGGGTATTTATGTTATGTATTTAAGACTTAATATGGATTATTTATTTTTCATATTGTAAAAAAAATATCACTTATTTGAGAAATAAATTGGATTTATTGGTTTATTTTTTGTCCTAATTATCCAAATATCTATAGGTAAAAGGTGTTGGTAATGTATGTAATTAAATGTTTTCTTTATACTATGTAATAATGGGATAGTAATTTATAGAACTCTATAGTTTATATCAAATCCAATATGTAACGTATGTGTTTATGAAAGTCACTTTTGATATTATAAATAATCCTTTGATTGTCTATCAATGAGTTGTTCATAATGAGCCTTTAATAGAAATTACTTCCATTATATCGATCTTAATAACTATTCATGTAGGTTCTTATCTCAAATGGTTTTGGAGACAGTCAATATTGATGATATACCTATTTTAGAAAAAACATTTAGTTATTTCTCTATGTGTTTACTAATATTACCTCATATTGTAAAGTTTATTTTCATACCCGGTGTTATACCAATTTAAAATACAACATATAAATCGGTCTTGAATGAGTTCATGGAATTTAATAATCAACTCTTGGAGAATGTATAAAATGTATATATATTCTTGAGTGAATCACTATAGGGAGAACCTATTCTTTTTTTAAAAAAATAAATGTTTTTCAATGAATCTATTCATGGATTATCAAGAACATTACAAGATCACTATTAAAATAAAGTATCTTCTACCCAAAATTCATGACATCTTCAACAATCTTCATAATGATCAATACATTTCAATGATTTTCCATTACTCTAGATATCAAAAATTATTGGTCAAGAAGCTGGATATGTAACATCCAAGGTAAATAAATAATAATTCATTTTCATATTTATTAATATTTGTGAATAAAATGTTAATATTAATTTAATGTGAATTCTATGTTCGATGGCGTACCCAATGCGCAAAAATGGGTTTCTTTGAAATCTTACGTTGCACACTAATAATATAATAATATTATTTTAAATGGTAGTTAACACCGAACTGTTGTAATGGTGGGAATGAACAGAACAAACTACAAAGATATTATATATGTTTGTTAAATTTTTTACATTTATCCAATAAAATTTAGAGGATTAAAATTATAAAAGAATTCGATTTTAAGAATAAATATTCCAATATTCTTTAAAAGGTCGATTAACCACCTTTTGATGGAGAACCATTTTTAAAACTATTTTTGTCGATTTTATATGTTATATTTGACAAAATAACATTATTCTTTAGAATGGGGACATCAAAATGTACTGTGTGTAATTTTTTTTTGATAAAGTTTATTTTTAATGAATAATGAAAAATGCTGTATTTTTGGTATTTTTCTAACAAATGTTCATTTCTAATGAATAGTGAAGAATATTGCATTTTACTTCAAAACTTCTTTTTAATCTAATTTAATTATATAGTTATATTTTCCATTTAATTGGTTTTAAAGTGTAATTTAATTATTTTTTTATCACTTAATACAATGTTGTTCATTAGAAGTAATTTCACTTTTCAATTGGTTGTAAAAACAAGTCAATCTTTTGATAAATTTTACTTCTAAAAACCCCGTCTTTGGTTGTGACAACGGGAATTATTTTTAAATTAATTACTGAAATTTCTATGTTTGGAATTTGGTAAAATGGATTCCATATTTAGAATAATAAGGTCCAAATTATGTAATTAAGACTCTTTTTTTGGACATTATGAATAGTAAAATACGGTGATTATCTTTAATTATTGTGATTAATTAGTTATCGGGTAGTTAAGGGTAATAAAATAATATCATAATAAATATAAAATGACCCCAACATGTGTTTAAATCCTTTTTTTGAGTCATGGACCATCATGGAAATATTTTTTTCGAACTTGAGGGCCCATGGAGTCACATGGGCGCAATAGTGACATTTATGACATTCTTTAAAAAAAAGAGAAATATAACAAAGGTTTGTATATCCTAAGTAAAACAATTTTAATTTTCATTAAATAAATTATATCTTAGACTATAAATAATCATTGGACAGATAAAAATATTTCCTACATTATGGTATTTTTTTATAAATTTAGACTATAAATAAATAAATTTATTTATGACACCATGATGATGCAGTTATTACCTCATTAATGAACGATTTAAATAAAATGAAAATATAAGTTAAAATCTAAGCCTTAAACTTGTCAAACACCTATTTTATGGGTTTATTTCGTACCCTTATCACCTTTTCCTCGAAATATATCTTTTTGGGACCTTTAAAATCCGAAAACCATTTTATAATAAAGTAACATTTCAAGACTTTCCAAAAGTGACCCTCCTCCCTCTTATAAAAGTCCCCCACCTATACCCCCCTACCCACCACTATCAAGCCCTTAGATCATCCACCCTCTTCTCATATTATCTCTCCACATCCCTCTATTACTTTTAGAAGCCTCACTTTGGCCAGAAGTCTTTCCAAGGAAGCCTTTGGTTCAAATCAAAAAGAGTTACCCGATTTAGAGGTAATGTCTTCTCTCGAGTTTCTTTCTTTTATTTTCCTTCTTCACTCACCACTATCTTTCTATTATTTGATACCATAATAAAACCATTATCCTCAATATACTAAGATTTTTTTATGATAAGTATTCTACTTACTCTCACACACACCTTCGTCTAATGGTTAAAGAACATATTGTTCTTGTGGGTGACGAATTACTGCCTCACGAAACGATGATTGTTAAATCTTCTTTTAACACCTTTCATGGTGGCCATTATTATGGAAATATATTTATATATGATATATATGATATTTATGTTTTCTAACTGATTTTTTATTTTATATTTAAAACATACCTTTATTCTTTCTATGTTGTGCAAATGCGATAATTTCATATGAGGAAGTGTAGACTACCGCCCCCTCAAGTGATTTGACTCATTCATGCCAAACATTAAATTTATAAATAATTTAATTAATGAACATATGTTACCTGTATAAAATATATATTATACATAAATTATAATATATATATATGTCTAATTTATTTTCAAAGTCCATTAATATGACAAAAAATGAAAGTAGTGTTCATGCGTACGTACGGCTTACCGTTTCCATAAACCGTACACTTCATTTATTATCTCCAAACATTATGGAATATTATTGAATACATATATACTAGATATATATGATATTTAAGTCATGAACACCATTCCGAAGATGATGTACTTATAACTACATCGACAATTCTATTTAAACAAGTTCATTATTGACTCATGTACCGAACATCGACAAAACGTATGATATGAACTCACATAATTAACTAGTTATTATAACCTGATAATATGTTATATGAATTGAATAATAAACTATAAAGGAATTAATTAATAAATTATAAACTGACCAAAGTTTATTATTCAGGAATATAGTGAAATGAACAAGACAAGTCGGACTTGAGATAAAGGGATTTCTTATCTCACTTTTAATTCTGTGAGATTTCCATTGTTCGCAAATTATTTATTGCATGTGGTGTATTGTGTACATACATTTGATATATATTATCATGATTCTATTTATATTCATGGTATTCTGTGATACATTTGGTTCTTATTGTCTTTTGGTCATATGACTTGATTGATTACAACGAGGTAAGGGTTTTTTTATCTCACTATTTATTCTCGTGAGATTTATGCGATATTTATCACTATCTCCTTTGAGTAGTGTATGTGCTGCCCATTATTCTACTCCTTGTAATATAAATTTGGTCATGGTTATTTACATCAACATTGTATAGTTCTTCTTTCATGGGGTGTAAATTTCATAAGTTACCCAAATCGGTAGGGGAACCTTTCACCCTCCTCTTTTTAAAAGACTTCTTTTGTTAGGTCTTTTAATTTACTTCTTATTATGATGGGATATGTTCTTATATATCCTTATTTCTATAAATTTTATTTCCAAGTGATGAGATACCATTTTTATCTCTCGTCAACTATTTTTCTGAAATTTAAAGTGACGTCGTTAGGCTGTCGAATTTCTGTAAGGGAACTTCTTAACCCAATTTCAATTCTTTGGGTTAAACCTATACTTATTGATTATATTGTACTATGAATCTGTGTGGATGACCTCTGACTATTTCACACTTAATATCTACTTATATTGAGTTTATTAATATTTTTCACACATATTTATGTAATTGATTTATCTTTAATCAAAGGATACCTTCTTTGTACGGGACTTCATCTCAATCTCCTTTCATTAAGGCATCTTTTGATTTCTACAAGACATTATTTTATACGGTGTATAAAACCCTTTTGACTTTTAATTTCATTCAAAAAGAATATCTTTACATGAAGTGTTTTACTAAATGAAAAAATGATTGTTTTTGTCTTACGTATGCAGTGACAACAACTTCTCTACCACCGTGACAATTATTTGAGTTTTAGCTTCCTTTGCAAGCCATAAATTTTTTAAATTTAAAATAAATACCATGTTTTACTTTTATTTTATTTTGGTATTGAAAATGGTTCAAATAATGTTTTGATTATATCAATGTGTTGTCTTTATATCTTGTGATTAAAATGTGGAAATGTTATGTTTCCTTTATGCATGTTTTATGTGATACGATTATGTTATAGTTCTTGGGCATTGTTTATGAAGTCGGGTGGTTTCATGATAAACTAATGGTGAGTGAGCCTGAGATAGCTCTTCAATGCATTGGGTACCGTGAAGGACTTAAATGATAAAGATTCTCCGAAGAGATTTAGGGAATATACTGTGATGGTTATTCCAAACGTAACCATGAGGGTTACTCCCGACGTAATAATGTTATGAATGTCTCAAGTTACCTTTATATCTTATGATTTCTATGAGTTATTCATAAATATTATGATTTCATGAGGTATGTTAAAGTGTATATGTTTTATGAATAAAGTACAATTTCATTTATTCTTAGGTATACATGGACTAATGTTTTCTTTCCGTATTTTTATATCCCTTACTAAGATTTTTATACTCATCCCAAGTTTTTGAAATTTTTTCCATAGGGCTTAAAGATGAATAATGTCAAGGATGGGATCAAGGAAATTTCATTCTGTCTAAAACATGGAACTAGACATGAATATTTAGTTCAATAGTTTTTGTTTTGAGAAAAAAAATGGAAACTGAGTAGATGATTCTACTTTTTAATCATTGAGATGTAATGGTTATGTCCTAATTCTCTAAAGCTCTAAACTTAAAAAGATCATCAATGTGAATTATTCATTTAATTCAAGATTATGTATTTTTTTAAGGTCGGGTCCTTATAATTGGTATCATAGGTTGGTTTAGATAACTTTAGAGGTTAGGGTATTCTTTAAGCATAGTGACATTACCATAATGGTTAGGATTTTAGAAAGAGTCATAGTTATTTTTATAAAGTGAATGAGTTTAAGATAAAATGAATAATTATATCTTAGTATTATATAATGATTTCACTGATATACTCACATTAACCCTTTTGGTTTGAATAAATGGTTGGATCTAGCAGGCACCAAATTTATAGTGGATGTGAAGAAAACTGTGACGGTTTTCTAAATGAGAAATTGAATGATATGGTAGCTACAATGAGAACTATTATGGTTATTCTAAACTAACTATCTAAATTCATGATTTACCACCTAAACCTTAGTGATTTTTATAAGGCATCGTATATGTGAGAAAAAAATCCATATGGAATTTTTGGTAATAATCAGAAAGGTATGTGTGTTCAAAAACCTATGTGCCAAAGATGTGGAAATAAACACATAAGAAAATGTTTCAAAGGGACAAAAGGATGCTATAGATGTGTAAAGTAAGGTCATAAAGCAAGAACCTTCCATGGTAAAAGGAAGCATCTAGCTGACTCTTCGAAAGGGAAAGAATTTATTTCTGAATGATCAATTGAATGTTTTAAATGTGGTGTGCATGGTCATTATGCAAAAACATGTCCTACAAAGAAGTTTTGGGAATGGGATCACCAGGATTATACAAATATTTTTTTACCAATACCTAATTCCATTCCGATTGAGGATGAATAAATTGACAATGACCAATGAAAGGTATGGATTATTTCTTAACATATGTTTAACTGTTATTGAAATCTTAAGATATGATTCATGATTTTGTTTGTAGGAAAGAATTATTTTAAAATAAGTTAGAAAGGAAGGGTTAATGGATCAGGAATAATGTTGAATAAGTAAGAAGTTAACATATAAGGGATTCAGAAGTTATGGTAGATTTTAGAATGGTGAAATTCTTAAAAGTATTAAGGCTCTTTTGATTATGAGATTACGTTAGAAGACTTTTTATAGTATGTGTAACCCTGATGTTTGATATATGAAAATTTTATTCAAGGAATAATTATCTTTTCTTTTGTGGATATAGTTATTTTGGTTTATATGATCCTTGAATTTGAGTTAATTATCGGTTAATACATTTTGGGATGCAAATCGAATGTTATTAGATAACCTTTGTGGTTAAAATGTGTTATGGTTATTTTTGATGAATTTCCCTCTTTTTGGGAATGTTATAAAATTTTGTAGTTTTTGAAAAGGGACAACGTGCAAACCGTTTGACAACCTGTAACATCGGACAAAGCTGCAGGAATCAAACCCACAACCAAAGTGCGACTGTTATTTATTGCCTACCATTGGACTACGTGAAGTCCCTAGTTAGTATGACTAATTATTTTTAGTTATATGATTTTATTAATCAATTATAAGTTGATTTTGGGTTATCTATGGAAATGATAAACCTATCATGGAGGATATGTGATGAGGTTAATTACTTTTCAATATGAGACTTTAAGAGTAACTAATGTTATTTGAAGATAAATGTTAAGAATACCTTGGAAGACTATGTGATTAAATCCTTCAAAGATTTGTGTTTCAATCTTATTTTGGATTAATTTGAAGAATTTTATGGATATATATTTATTTAATGGCCTTTCTTGAACCTTGGGTTCTTTTTGTTGAATTTTGGAGATTAATAGTAGTATTTATTTTTATAAACTATTATCCTTTTGGGGATTATCTGATCTTGTACTAACAATTTTGGTTTTGGTTAAGGTCTAAAGACATGGGAAATATATAGTTCATCTTTTGTGGATTACGTGATTCTAAAGAAGTTGATTATAGCACTCTTAATGTGAACAAGTCATCCTAAATACACATCTTTTGGAGAAAATATGAGTTTGTGTAAAAAATCTAGTAAGAGATGAAAGTCTACATGACAAGTAAGTATGTTTCTGTAAGATTTAGTTAAGCTAATAAATAAATTTCTCAATTAAAAGTGACTTAAAACAAAAACATTTCCTGTTATGTTTTTCTATTGGGGAATCAAATACCGTTTAACCCATCACAAGTTTGTGATTTTCTGGTGGTTATCTTTCTCCTAAACATGTTTTCTATCACTCTCCATCAGAACTTGACCCTTTGTTTTCTCTTCCACATCCATGTTTTCATCGAATCCTAGTATATGTTGTCTCAGGTGACCATTGTACTTTCCTTTCTTTCTTTTAAAGTGATAGTTTAATTTACTCCTTTTCCGATGTCGGGCTTTCAATGAAATTTCTAAGCCCAATTTTAAAATTATGAGGATGTAATTTCCAGAAGGGGGGAAGGATGTAACATCCCGGGTAAATAAAGAATATTCCATTTTAATATTTTTTAATATTTTTTAATAAAATTTTAATATTACATTAAATGGAATGCTTTGTTCGATGGCGTACCCAGTGCGCAACAACAAGTTTCTTTTAAATCTTACGTTGCACACTAATAATATAATAATATTATTTTAAATGGAAGTTAACGCCTAGTTGTTGTAATGGCGGGAATGAATAGAACTAAATACAAAATGATTATATATTTTTATTAAATATTTTTACATTTATCTAATAAAAGATAGAGTCTTAAATTAAGAAAAGAATTCGATTTTAAGAATAAATATTCTAATATTTATTAAAAGGTCAGTTAACCGCCTTTTAATGGAGAACCCTTTTTAAAACTACTTTTTGTAAATTTTATATGTAATATTTGACAAAATAAAGTCCTTCTTTAGAATCAGGGCATCGAAATGTACTTTGTGTAAATTTTTGTTATTTTTCCAATAAAGGTCATTTTTAATGAATAGTGAAAATGTTGTATTTTAATTCAAAACCTCTTTTTAATCTAATTTATATATATGGTTATATTATAATTTTAATTGGGTTTAAATTTTATTTAAAATATATTTTTTCCATTTAATCCAATGGTGGCCATTGGAATTAATTTCACTTTGAAATTGAACACAAACAAGTGTCAATCTTTTGATAGATATTCTTTCTTAAAAACACGCTATTTGTTTTGACAGCGAGAATTAATTATAAAATTAATTAATAAAACTTATATGTTTTGATTTTGGTAAAATGGAAATTATTTTTTAATTTGGAATATAAAATTTACTTTGGATAAATTTTTGGTATTTTTCTGACAAATGTTCATTTTTAATGAATAGTGAAAAATACTGCATTTTACTTCAAAAATGATTTTTTATCTAATTTAATTATATAGTTAGATTGTCTTGTTAATTGGTTTTAAAGTGTAATTGAATTATCTTTTTATCACTTAATACAATTTTGTTCATTGAAGTAATTTCACTTTTCAATTGGATGTAAAAACAAGTCAATATTTTGATAAATTTTACTTCTAAAAAACCCGTCTTTGTTTGTGACAACGAGAATTATTTTTAAATTAATTACTACAATTTCTGTGTTTGTAATTTTTTAAAATATATTCCATATTTTTAATCATAAGTTTCAAATTATTTAATTATGACTCTTTTGTTTTTTTACATTATGAATAGTTACGACGGTAATTATCTTTAATTAACGTGATTAATTATTAACCAGGTAGTTAATGGTAATAAAATAATATAATAATAATATAAAATGACCCCAAAATGTGTCCAAATCCTTTTTTTGAGTCATGGATGACCATGGAAATATTTTTACCGAACATGAGGGCCCATGGAGTCACATGGGTGTAATAGTGAAATTTATGACATTCTTTTTAAAAAAGAAGAGAAATATAACAAAGGTTTTTATATCATAAGTAAAAAAAATTTAATTTTGTTTAAATAAATGATCCCTTAGATTATAAATATTCATTGCAAAGAAAAAACTATTTCCTACATCATGGTATTTTATTAAAAAAATTAGACATTAAATAAATAAATTTATTAATGACACCATGATGATGCAGTGATTGCCTCCTTAATGAATGATTTAAGTAAAATGAAAAGATAAGGTAAAATATAAGACATACACTGGTCAAAAACCTATTGGATGTGCAGATTTAGAATCCTTATCACCATATCCTTGATATATATCTTTTTGGGACCTTTAAAATCTGAAAACCATTTTATAATAAAGTAACATATTTAGAATTTGCAAAAGTTACCCTCCTCCGTCTTATAAAATGCCCACACCTCTACCCCCTTACCCACACCTCTCAAGGCCTTGTCTCATCCAACATCTACTCATATTATCTCTCCACATCCCTCTCTTACTCCTAGAAGCCTCACTTTGGGCATAAGTCTTTCCAAGGAATCCTTTGACTCAAATCAAAAAGAGTTACTTGATTTAGAGGTAATGTCTTCTCTCGAGTTTCTTTCTTTTATTTTCATTCTTCACTCACCACTATATTTTCATTATTTGATCCCATAATAACACCTGTATCCTCAATATACTATTATGTTGTTATGATAATGATTCTACCTACACTCACACACTCCTCCATCTAATAGTTAAAGAACGTACTGTTTCTGTGGGCGGCGAATTACTACCTCACGAAACGATGATTATTCAATCTTCTTTTAACACCTTTCGTGGTGGCCGTTATATTGGAAATATATTTATATGTGATATATATTATATTTATTTCCTCTTAATACTTCTGTATTTTATATTTAAAACATACCTTTATGCTTTTCATGTTGTGAAAATGCAATGATTTCATATGAGGAAGTGTGGACTACCGCCCCCTCAAGTGATATGACTTGTTCATGCCAAACATGGAATTTATAAAGAATGTAACTAATGATATTATATTACCTATATAACATATATATTATACTTTAATTATAATATATCTATGTATAATTTAGTTTTAAAGTCCATTAATATGACAAAAAAATGAATGTAGCATTCATGTGTGCGTATGACTTACCATCTCCATGAACAGTACACTTCATTTATTATCTCCAAACATTATGGAATATTATTGAATACATATATACAGTATATATATGATATTTAAATCATGAAAACCACTTCGAAGATGATATAATTATAACTACATGGACAATTCTATTCAAATAAGTTCATTGTTGACTCATGTACCAAACATCGACAAAATGTATGATATGAACTCACATAATTAACTAATTATTATAAAATGATAACATGTGATAGGAATTGAATAATAAAATTTAAATGAATTCCTTAAGAAATTATAAATATACAAAGTTTATTATTTATGAATATAATGAAATGAACAAAACAAGTCGCACTTGAGGTAATGGGATTTCTTATCTCACTTTTAATTCCGTGAGATTTCCATTGTTTTCCAATTATTTATTTCATGTGGAGTATTGTGTACTGCCATTTGATATATATTATCATGATTCTATTTATATTCATGGTACTCTATGATTCATTTGATTCTTATTATCTTTTGGTCATAAGACTTGATTTATTACAACGAGGTAAGGGTTTTTTTATCTCACTATTTATTCCCGTGAGATTCATGCTATATTTGTCACTATCTCCTTTTAGTGGTGTATGTACTGCCCATTATTCTACTCTTTCTGTAATATACTTTCGGACATGGGTATTTACATCAACATTTAATAGTCCTTCTCTCATAGGGTGTACATTTCGTAAGTTTCCTAAATCGGTAAGGGAACATTTCACCCTCCTCTTTTTAAAAGACTTCTCTTGTTAGGTCTTTTAATTTACATATTATTATGTTGGGATATGTTATTATATATCCTTATTGCTTTAAATTTTATGTCCAGGTGATCAGATACCCTTTTTATCTCTCATCAACTCTTTTTCTGAATTTTAAAGTGACGTCATTTGACTGTCAAATTTCTGTAAGGGGACTTCTTAACCCAATTTCAATTCTTTGGGTTAAACCTCTACTTCTTGATTATGGCATACTATGAATATTTTTGGATGACCTCTGATTGTTTTACACTTAATATCCACTTATATTTAGTGTATTTATATTTTTCACACATAATTATGTAATTGATTTATCCTTAATCTAAGAATACCGTCTTTGTACGGGACTTTGTCTCAATCTCCTTTTATTGAGGCATCTTTTGATTTCTACACTGCATTATTTTATATGGTGTATAAAACCCTTTTGACTTTTAATTTTATTCAAAAGGAATATTTTTACACGAATCATTTTACTAAATGACAAAAGGAATTTTTTTGTCTTACATATGCGGCGACAACGACTTCTCTGCCGCCGTGACCATTATTTGAGTTTCAGCTTCCTCTACAATCCATATCATTTTTAAATGAAAAATAAATACCATGTTTTAATTTTCTTTTATTTTGGTATTGAAAATGGTTGTGATAATGTTTTGATTATATCAATGTATTGTGTTGATATCTTGTGATTGAAATGTGGAAATGTTATGTTTCCTTTATGCATGTTTTATGTGATACGATAATGTTATGGTTCTTGGGAATTATTTATCAATTCAGGTGGTTCCATGATAAACTAAGGGCAGGTGAGCCCGAGATAGCTCTCCAATGCATTGTTTAACATGAAGGAGCTAAACCCTAAGGTTTCTCCAAAAATATTTAGAGAATATACTGTGATGGGTATTCCAAACATAACCATGAAGGTTACTCCCTGCGTAAGAATGTTATGAATACCTCAAGTTAACTTTATGTCTTATGATTTCCATGAGTTATTCATATATCTTATGATTTAAAGAGGTATGTTAAAGTGCTTATGTTTTATGAGTAAAGTATGATTTCATTGATTCTAATGTATACATAGAATAATGTTTTCTTTCCGTATTTTTACATCCCTTACTGTTTTTTTATGCTCATCCCATGTTTTTGAAATGTTTTCCACTGGACTTAAATATGAATAGGGTCAAGGATATGATCATGGAAATGTCATTCTGTCTAAAACATGGAACTAGGCATGAATATTTTGTTCAAGAGTTTTTATTTTGTGAAAAAAATGGAAACTTAGTAGATGTGTCTACTTTGTAATCATTGAGATGTTCTAGTTATGTCCTAATTATCTAAAACTCTAAACCTAAAAAGATACTCAATGTAAATTATTCATTTAATTCAATATTATGTAATATTTTAAGGCCGGGTCCTTATAGGATAATCCCAATGGTGCCTTTTGTACAACATGTGGTAATTATTACTTTATAACAGTCCCATCTAGACATACTGATAACCATGCATCATCATGGATCAAATGGTTAGATTATTTATATATTATCTTGCTAATTTTGAGGTTGGATTTATAGAAAATATTATTATATATTCAATGATAAGTTAATAGCATGAAGATCATTTGATTATTGTGATAAAGATGAGGAGGATGGAGAAATTGTATGCCAAATTTAGAAAGTGAGAGTTTTTTCACTATAAAGTATCATTCATGTGTTATTTGATCATGAGAGAGGGTATATTAGTGGATACATAAAAGGTGGAAGTAATTTAACAAATAGAATAAACCAATAATTAAAATTTAGATCTATATATTTTCCTGAATTTTCAAGATATTATAAATTATTTTTTATAATATTTTCAAGGATATCAAATCTAGCAACCAAATTAATATAGAAGGGGTAAAATTTACAGTAGATAAAGGAATTTGGAGAAATTTTCAAATAGATAAAAAGAGGGTTGGTCTATGAACTCACACTTACACAACCGTATAGGGGAGAAGGTTTTGTTGTATATTGTGATGAATTATTAATTGGATTGGGACATGTTCTTATACATAATGACATGGTTATAACATATGTCTCAAGGGAACTAAATATTCATGATGAAATTTTTCGTATACATGACATTGAGCATAAAATGGTAATTTTTCATTGAAAATATAAAGGAATTATTAATATGGTGAAAGTTTTGATATATAATCTAAACAGAAATTCTAAATGTATTTATTTACACAAAAACAATTGAATATGTTCCATATGGGATGGTTGGAGTTAATTAAATATTATGACTCATCAATCCATTACCACCTTGTGAATTATAAAAAAGTGGTTGATTCAATGAGATAAAAGGATTAGGATAGTTTATCCATAATGTGGTTTGAATAATATTCAACAAATATATATATTATTATAAGATAAAACTAGAAATAATATGTATAGGAGAAGATTATATATTTTCTATATTAATGTTCTATCATACATTAATGCATTTATTAAAGAGTAATATGATAAAATGTGAAGTAGAAAAAGAATGTAAGGATTGTCCCATATTTCAACCTTGACCATGAAGGAATAATAAGATTCAAGAACTATGTATGTGTCTCTTAAATACAATAATTAAAGAAAGATATGTTATATAAATAATATATATCATCATTCCATATTCATCATAGATTCATGAAGATGTATTGATATGTCAAAAATAAATTTTGTGGGAACAACATAAAAAGAGATATTTCAGTTTATATATATTTCTACTTGATATATCAGCAAGTTAAATTTTAACATCATAATTCTAATGGGTTGTTATAATAATTAACCATACTAGAAAAGAACTGGGAAAACATCACCATGTATTTTATCATATGACTCCCTGATACATATAAATTCTGTAACACCATTTGGTTTGGGGTAAATAACCTTACAAAGTCAGAACATTTTCTTACTATCGGATAATATTTCTCTCTTGATCGTCTTTCAAGGATATTTATTAACGAATTGTTAAGGATGCATAGAGTACCATATTCTATTTATTCTTATCAACGTCGTTGGTTTACATTGAAATTATTTTGATCTATTTAGAAATATTTCAACAAATAGTTTAAATTTAACACTAAATATCATCTTTAGACGGATAGTCTATCTGAGAGGACAATTAAAACACTATAAGGTATGTTGAGAACATATTCTATAGATTTCAATGGTGGTTGGAAAAACACCTTCTACTAGAAAAATTTTATGACAACGATTTCTTTCAATTGATGACTTATATGGTCTTGTATAAATACCTATATGGAAAGAAGTGTATAAATAAAACATTTTGTGAAGAAGTTTTCGAAAAAAAGATATTAGGACTAGAGATAGTTGTGGAAATGGTAGAGATTGTTAGAACCCTTTAGTAAAACATCAGGGAAGGTCAGATTTGAAGAAAAGGTATACTGATCATAATTAGTGAGATCTATAGTTCAATGTTTGTTATAATGTATTTCCTGAAATATATCATAAGAATAATGATGTGATATTTCTAAAAAAGGTAATTTAAAGTCCTAGATATATTGATCCCTTTGATATCAATGATTTTATCGGGGCAGTAGCTTATCATTTAGTACTCTAACCGAACCTCTCCCAAGTTCATGATGTGATCCGTGTATCAATATTGAGGAATCTAATTGGGTGTTATAGGGTGTAATTGGATAGAATTATCCCCATTTTTTCTTTTCAGTAATGGAATTTATAAGGTGAAATTCTTAAAGAGGATAGAATGTAACGCCCAAAGATTTTAGAATATTTTTTCTTTAATAAATTTAATGTGTTTGGTATCTTATGATACGTGAAACACTGAACTAAATAAAATAATGCCTTGTTATAAAAAATTTATATATAATATTATAGTGTCAAATGAAAAAAAAATAATTTATAAAATCAATTATAATATGTATTATATTAATTATTTATATCAGAAGCGAAATTTTTTTCAAAGAAATTTTTTATTAAATATTTATATGTTTTATTTAAAAGATATATTTATGAATTATAGAATATGATTTTAAAAAAATTAAATCCATTTTTTAATTATGAAAATTAAAATTATCTTATCTTAAAAATTTTAGAGTTTTCTAAAAAGGATTATTTTTTTATAAATAGTCAAAAATACAATTTTTATGTATACTTCTACTTTGATTAAATAATTATGATAAAATCATGAATTAAAAAAATGTGAAACCTTTGTATCAACAAAATATATGTTTATATAGTAAAATAAAAAAACAAACATAATTGTTTTTAAATTTGGAATTCTATGCTTGGAATTCTATAACCTAAATTTTATTACATTCAAATAAAAAAAATAGTTTGGATAATTTACCTTTATTGAGGTAGTTCAATGATTCCATTTGGATTTTCCTGGTTATTTTGTAAAATAAAATTTATTTATTAAATAAAAAACCAATAAATTCATATGGATAATGGCTATTGAATAATCTCTTTCAAAATTAATTATAAATTCATTTTTATACAAAAATATGAATTTTAAAAATAGTTTTTACACGTTTTTTACGTAGATATTAGAATTAACTTATAGAAAATATTGAAATTAAACCTTGTAAAAAGGGTTCTATATTCGAATTATAAATAATTAATATTATTTAAATTATTCAATATATTTTTATCCATAAATAATAGTTACCATGGTAAAAATATTATTACCATAGTAAGGGTTAAAATATTTAGAAGTTGAGTTAACCTAACAGATACGGTTTAACAAAACACAAATAATGTTATTAAATCTTATTGGTTGATTGGATTTCAAGATTAGAATTCCTATATTATAATTAATGATAATTTTTTTCCACTTCAATTTAGTAATACATATATAATATAAGAACTTTTGATGTATTTACTTGTTCTCCACCCACCTCGTTTATAAAGGGGTGCCAGTTCTTATTTCTCCACACCACTTTAGAAATATATTTAAACTGATATATACCTAATTACCTTCCCAATTTTCAAAAAAAGTTCCTACAGCTCCATGTAGAGCCAAAATACCATCTTAAATAGTCTTAAGTAGTACATTAAAGGATGATATTTGAAGAAGTTGTAATTTTCTTTATCGATCTATTTCATCTTTTTTTCTTCCACAACCTCCACAAAATATTAAATAAATATCATTACATGATGACATAAAAAAATTTAATATATTATAAAAATTAATATTACATCCATTTTCTATCTCCATTAATTCTAGTTGAAAATAAAAACATCACTCATATGTTTGTATGAACTACCCTCCCCATGAACAGATATATTTTATTTTTCAACACCATATCTCATGGATAGTTATATAGATAGATTTAATGGATATAAATATATATATATATATATATATATATTATTAAATAATTATGATTATTTAAAGTCAAAATATTATCTTTAAATTTACCCTTCTATCCATTGTAAAATGATTACATCCCGCCTACGTACGTGTAGACTACCACCCAAACAAAATGATGTGATTCATTTTTCATTTATACATAACATGGATAATAATAAGTATATGATTTATGAATATATGTATAATATTTATGTTATCATTATGTGTAAGATTTCATGATTTATTATTTGTTAATTTTTAGAAGGAATTTGAATTTTCATCTTTTGGACAAGTGAAATTGTGATCAGAGATTCTATACAGAATTATAAAGGATGGAATGCTTACAAGTGATGTTTCTACACATGTAATGAGGTTAAGAAGGTGTTTCAAAATAATTTAAATTATCTTAGGGGTTTAGTACCTGGATTCAAATCTATTAAAAATTGCGTACTTTTTTTTAAGGTTAGTGCTAGCTATGTGGCCAAACCATGTGACTCAATTTGTATAAGCATACAAGTTGGTAAACCATGATAAATACATGGGAAACTATACATTTGTCCATAAATAATAATAGACATGTCACAAATTTGTATTGTGGTTTATTAAACCATGTTCCATTACCATTCAAGGTGGGTGTTCCTAGAGAAGTAATGGTGAATGGTTGGCACATAGTTTCGCAAACCTTGCAGCTAAACCTTACGGCCCAATAAAAGGAGGAAATGACCCATTTTCTCATGTGACCTTTAAGAGTGAAGCATCCAATTTTCTTCTATTTTTATCACTCTCTTGATTCATCCCTAATTATAAAAAATATATCCCGGTTGACCTAACCTGTCACCTGCGTTGGCATGCCATATGGCCTGAATCATGTTCCTGACCACCATGGGATGACAAAAGGCACCGAGCACAACCCAAAATATCTTGGGGACAATTTTTCACATGGTAAATAGGTATACCCAATAAATGGAATGGTATTTCCATACCAATATCATTATATAAAACCATACATAACACTTAAAGTATGCATATAAGACAACCAAATTTCATAAAAACAAATACACATCATAAGAAAAACATACCATAGCTAGACACAAAAACATGGTATCTCAAGTCATAACCTAAAACTAAATAGAATGTAAAACATGAAAAATAAGGACCAATAGTACCAATACATACTTACCAATGAGTAAAAATTCTCAAAATGACTCCACATGAGCCAAATCCATGAGTCCATGTATCTTCCACTAAACATTAGACATCAGTAATCAATAAGGCCAAATTATGAAAATGGTTCCCTTTCATTTACATGTGTCCGGAAAAAAAAGTATACATATCCCAAAAGGAATAAATAGGGTGTCAGTAATAAAACCCATTAGTATACCTCTATGAATCTATTTAAGGTTTTAGCCACGAAAACTTATAATCTAGACAGAAATAAAATTTCAAAACTAAAAAAATTGAAAAAATATAACTTTTAAACAAGACTTAAAATCAAATTGGTTTTTCATTTCAAGAAAAAAAATTAGAAAAAGATTTATAAACATGGATCAAATAAAAAAACATGGACATGCAACATAATATTCTCAATACACATAATAAATCATTGTAAGGGAAATCATAACATCATCATCATCATCATATAATCAATGAAATAAATTTGAATAACATGTCTTAGAATGTCAAATATGGCACTAATAAAATTCATAAAGAATATGAAAAAACATAGCATGGGTAAGTGAACCTAGGGATATAACTAGAATGTTATAAAGTGAGTGAGTCTTAAAAATTATTCTATTAATCTAAATAATGTACAATATATGAAGGCCTTTCCTGGGCCAAACTTCAAGTGTTATCATGGTCTTTTAGCACCTGAATGGAATCTCTCATGGTATTCCTACCAAAATTCTCTCACAATGCCTTGGAAACCAAAATGGAATATCTCACAGTATCCTCCTTGATGGTTCTCAAGATCCCTATACAAACCTTTTCTCAAACCCTAGTAAACCCATGTGATACTTCAAGAGAGTATAATTACAAACAAGTTCCAATCCATGAAAATCCATTTCACAAGAAACTTTCATAAACAAAAATTCTCATATTTTTCAAATAAACTTTTATTGTTTAAAAGAATTTATATAATAATTTTATAAATCATTTCATAACCATAAAATCACTTTGATCCTTTTTAATAAACATTTTGTGTGAAAACAATCCACACCAACATGGAAGACCCTCTTGAAGTACCCAAATTGATAAACTAATCCATAAATCACGTCACTAATGAGATCAAAATGAACTATATATTATTTGATTATAAATTGGAACAACACAAACCAATGTCAATTTGATATTTAAAGTTAATTCATGGAAAATATCCTTAAATACTATTACAGCCTAATTTAGTTCAACGAAGACAACATTTAACATGTAGGATAATCCCTCACACACCTAAACCACATGAAAAAAAACCAAGTCCCACATCAAAACCCTAGGTTCATCCAAAATAACCTATAGGGTTCCAAAATTCCTTGTAAAGGTAATATTAAGTAAGAAGAAGGGTGAGGAAGAATAATCCAAGATGATTTTGACTCACCACAAGAAAAATAACCCAGAATCCAAGAGGAACCCACCACTAAAGGATAGGAGAAACATCCACACTAATGAATACTAGACACACATGATAAGGAATTGTAAATGAGGTCCAAATACTTAAAAATAGAAAGGGTAAAAAAAAAATAAAAAAAAATATGTTATATGGACAGGCCGCATGGTTTGGCCGCATAGTTAGGAAAACCATACCAGAGACACTTCCTCTTAGAAATCCAAGATACATGGTTTCTACTTGGTGTTTCATAGTTGTAAAAAAGTGTAAATATATTGTAAATACTCATTTTCACACTCTATAACCTCATCACATATTTAGTCACATGATGAGACAAATAATGTTCTAAACATGTGTCTAGCCATTTTCTCTTAAAAAATATCGATTTTCAATCCAGAGAACATGGAAACTCTAATAAATAACCAAAATAAATATAAACCTAAAAATTAAACCTACCAATGACCCACCATGTTTCATAAACTCCTAACCATTCAACATTATAACCCCATAAAGTACTAAATAATCCTCATAAGAAAACTTATGAGGACCCTTCTCCCTCTCCAATGACTTATAATACTATATATTAGAGTTATCTAAATGATACTACTAGAAAACATGGACCAATAGGATCAACATACGATGAATCACCTTCTTATGATAATCCGACGTATGAACTGGCTACTCTATTATGGTGGTATTAGGGTTAGACTCTAAATTCTCCCACTCTAACAATTGATATGGGTCCTAATGTTATCTCTTCATCCATGATACCTGGGAGACATAGTGGATCAAGGTCATCAACAAAAAAATCCAGATGATAAAAAACTTTTTTAATATGATCCACAATTCAATATTTCCTGACATAACATGGAACTATATTCCACTTATTAACTAAGTGACGAGGTCCCAATAAAATAGATTCTCAGAAAAACAAATTATCATAAACCTGAAAATATAAAATGTGACTATAACAGCTGGAATATGAATTATGGAGACTCTAAACATCCATTAATCATATTTAAATCAATTAAAATATATTGTTCATCTCTTGGGTAAGGCTTTCTAAAATCAAGTAATGCTCTACCACATTATCCCAACATAACAGAGATTAGTGTGACCATACATATAATGGCTCAAATGGGTCTATCTTGATGGAAGCCTCAAATCTATTATTATAGGTGGAAAAATACAATTGTAGGTGCCATTCCCATAACACTTTTAAATCAAGAACACACCCTCCCAACATATAATCTAGGGTCTGGATGGTCCTCTTAAACTAACTATCCATCTACAGGTTTTATGTGGAACCAAAATTTAGTAGGTTTCCTAATTCATCATGGATTCCATTCCAGAATCAAGAAGTAAAATGGGCATCCTGGTCTAATACTATCATTGGGGAAACTATATGAAGCTAAATAATCTTCTGTATATAGAGGACTCTGAGGTTCATTACCTTTGTTAATTCCTTTAAGGGAACAAAATGGGTTGATTTCATCATATGATCAACAAAAAACAATATAGAATATTTCACACTTAGAATAAAATGTATCCCAATCATGAAATCCATAGATATCTTATCCCACTTACACATAGAATGGGAAGTAGATGCAACAAACAATCTGGTCTATGATGTTCCACTTTGATACTCTGGCAGGTCATGCACCTAAAAATGAAATATGTCAATGTATGTCTCATATAGGTACACTAATGCCAGCCTCTCAATGTATGAAATATCTTGTTTTCTCTATTGTTCAGGGACCTACTAGAATTAATCACATCCTAAATCACCACTTTCCACAATATTAAATGAACCACCAGTTGTTTTTTGGATAATAAGATAACCATCAGGAGACAAATACCAATCATCTGAAGTCTCCCCATCATTTAAAGAATTACAATTCTACTAGAACTCAGGGTTAGTTATCTGCCCACTCTTGGCTTGATCAACGAGAGAGGGTGTGACCCATACACTATTCAAGAACACCCTCTATCCATAATTTTGTACCTCAAGATTCTGATAAATAAATAAAAACCATCAAACCCCACTCATCCATAGAATCTTTAACTTTCTATACCGAAAGCATCATGCCCAATGTGTCAATGACTACATTTCCCTACCCTAGAATATAAGAAATCCCAAAATGAAAATTCTAAAGGAATTAAAACAAGAATAAATATCTAAGGTTCAGGTACATTTTTCTAAAAATATAATTACCTATATTAAGATCTAAATATTCTATAAAAATATCCCTTAATAGGTTGTATTGCCACATCTTTAGTGCCTGAATCACATCTTCCAATTCTAGGTCATAGGTGGGATAATTCCACTATTGTGGTTATATCTTCCCTGAGACATAGTTCACTAGATGATTTTCATACACCATCAAAAATTACAAATCACACATTAGAATCATTTTTGTATATATAATAATATCTCCTAGACTTGGTAAGAATCCAAACATTCATGGATATCAAACAAGATTTAAAATTCTAAAAGTAAATTATCATCCCACTAAAACATCACACCTTCCTGGTCAAGGATGTCATTGGTGATTCTATCATAGAGAAGTCTAGAAGGACTCATCTATAATACACTTAAAATCACAAGAATATATTTATATTTAAGACAGTATTGGGTGCTCCTAAGACATGACTTCTCAAACTTTCTCTTGATCCACATAAACACCTACCTCAGAAATCACCTATCCTACAAACTTGACATCCTTAATCAAAAACTAGCACTTTGATAGCATGGAATATAGACATTAATCTCTAATAACACCCCAAACAACCCATCGATAGTTAATATGGTTCTCCTATATCTTGTAATACACAAATATATCCTCTACAAACACATCCGGGAATGATTATAAAAAGTGATAGATGATATGGTTCATCAATTACAAGATCATTGTAGGAGAATTGGTAAGCCTGAATGGAATAACCAAATACCCAAAGAATCCATACCATCTTCAAAAAGGTGTTATTTGGGAAATATTCTCCCCATTACCTCAACAGGGGGAATCCAATTCTAAGTTAAATCTTCGAAAACTATAATACACATATGATATAATTAAATTTGTCAACAATTTTGGGAAATAAGCCACTGTTATTAATGGTCAAGTGGTTAAACTTAGGATAGTCTAGAAAAGTTACAGGCTTATATCTACCTTATTTAAAAATTACACTAGAAAATCCTAATGTGACATGATGGGGTGCATAAATACCTTTCAGTCGAGATCCTCTGGCCATAATTTCAACACTTTTATCTCTTCTAGTTACATCTGGTAAGACGGTATGGAAATCATCCTCATCCTAGGGAGAAAATCATTAGTTAAATTAAACTCTCCAATAGAGGTAGTCCTAAAAAATTATTTATAAACACATCTCGTTACATTTCCTTGGCCAATCAAATTTCACCCACAAAACATTTCCCAACGGCGTCAAGAAAAAACCTAGACTATTAGCATGAGATCAACCCCAACTCCAATGCAACCGGTCCTTCCGTCAATCATCACAGATCCCACCCTCCTATAAAAACATTAGTACTCTCACTAATATTAAGGAAATAAAACTTGTGGCAAAAAATTTAGACTATCTCTTTTAATATTAGAAACTAGTTCATTCCAATAATAAGGATGAAAAGTTCTAGGTCCATAATAAGGAAGTACAAGATGACTTCTATATCAGCTATCAGAACATGAAACTAAGGGATCTTCAAACTTTTAACCTCCTTTATACCTAACAGGGTTAGAAAATCCCTAACATATCGAATAATATTAGCTTTAATACCAAAATCATCAACTATTTTCAATGAAATAAATCAATGGGATTTTCCAATATTAAACCAAATAGAATCCATGTAAAAATTAATAAACCTCATACTTCTCATGGTGGCTAGCCCATAATTTGTTCCCTTTTCTATAACTTCTATTATATAGAGGCACCCTGGACTAGAATATCCAAATGTTTCATTCCTCTAGTTAGAATATCACTTTCCCCAAGGGTGAGATCCTCCACCCTTGGAAGCCTCTAAATCCACCTAATATTCATTTGAAAAAGTACACCCCACACTGTTCCCTTGTGTATCCAACATATATAATCACTGGGGATAACCCAGATGTCCACTTTTTTTCATACCCTCAAAGTCAATAACAAACTAATCATAGTGTGGCCACCTTCCCTTCACTAGTAACAGACAATTATCCTATACCCAGAGGAAGACACATGATCTGAACCCAATGACTACTGAGCACTATTTCCATTTCGACAATAAGACTCATCCCACCTCTGATTTTATCCTCAATAAGAACTCTAGATTACACCCATAGAAAGAAAAACACGAAAACCTATCATTACAATAAAGTGTACCTATATTATAGTTTCCTTATCCAAAACCTCCGAATAAGTCATTAGATATTGAATAATAATCATATGACTAATCTCTTGTCTTAATCCCATCTTATAATTTTTGATCTAAAAGCTAATTATTTTCAAGTAGAGACGGATAAACATTCACCAATTAGGTAAATTGGGTGGCATACTCCGTCATCGAAATATCACCTTACTCTAACATCATTATCTATAGGGTCCTATCCACCCTCAAAATCTCATGGTAGAACTACAAATTAAACTATTCCTTTATAATAGTCTATATGAGATTCCCATGCCTTCTTGAAATCACCGTCAAATCCAACAATATTCTACCTTGTCATTCCATCATTTATATGTAAAAATCCAACATTAAATGTATCAAGGATGCTTATGAACTCAAATATTCACTTGATATAAACTAACTACTCCTTCAGTTCATTGGGTCCCATGTCTCCCCTGAACATTAAGGGATTTTTTCTCATAAACTTCTGATCATGGCCCATCATGTGTGTCTACTCTGCCAACTACTTTTCCTAAGGATTAGATCTTACAAATCTTCGACTACAAAAAATCTAGATGAATATGAGGTTTTATCTATCAACAATTCTCTATAAAAAATCATTATTATTTTATAAGGTTACTCTAGGTGTCATTTTTGATAATTTGGAAAACACAGGCTTCACCAATAATATTTCCATCTCAATTAACATTAAAAGAACAAAAAAAACACTCATCATGAGTATCAACAAGAAACACTAACATAAAAATAATTCCAAATTAAAAAGGGGAAAACACTAAAAATATAAAGTATTTACCACTTTTCATGGTTTGGATTCATTATTGGACTAATCATGCCCTAAACATGCTTGTGTCCCTATAGGTTCAATGAAAGATCACACAGGATTTGCACAATTACTAATAATCACATTCCCTAACTATGTACCTCCCCTATACCTCCTTGTTTCACCCCAAAAACTCGTGTTAACCCCTTATATCACCCCAATACTCAACAATAATTGGTAAATAACTCAAAACACTACAAAAAAACCCATAACTAGCCTTAAAACATCAAAAAAATCCTAGAAAACACATGGAATCTCAAGGTTTGACATGAATAATAGTGGGAAAGGCATGCCATTGTTCCTACCTCTAAGGTCCTAATGATCCAAACTCAAATAAACTACTAAATCTTATAAAATAATATAATATGGTACCATTTTTTTAAAAACTAAACTGGTTGAACCTGACCCATCTCCCAAGATATCCCATCATGTGGTCAAAAGTGCATTCCCATTCCCCATGAGTTGGAAATAAGAATTGTGCACAACCAATAATCTCTTGGAAATGGATTCACCCATGGTAAATCGTCATGACCCAACCAAGAAAAAAATCTATATCAATAACCTTCAATCTAAGCATACATAACATATAGTATGTTCCTATAATACATGCAGATATCATAAGTAGAAATATACATCATAATAAAAACATTCCATAATAGGACATATAAACATGGGATCTCAAGTTATAACCCAAAATTTATAATAATGGAAAAAATGCCAAATAAGGACCAATAATACTAATATATACATTCAAATTCATACAAAGAAGAAAAACTCAAAAAGATCCAATTACATTAAAACCATTTATCCTATAAAAAACACTATATGATGGTAATTAATAAAAGTTATCCCTAAAAATAGTGCTCTTTACTATACCTATTTCTTTATAAGAAATCTATAGACACTCAAATACATATATAGGTTCATGTCACAAAGCATGGTAGGAAACCACTATGAATACTTTTAGTTATTTTACCCATGAAGATTGATAAACTAGTCTTAAATCACACTTCAAAACTAAACCACAATAAAAATATCACTTTTATACTATCCTTTTAAAATTCCTTTAGTATTCTATTTGAAGTAAAACATTTTTTCCAAATCATTTCTCAATATGGCTCAAATAAACTAACATGGACACATTTAACAACATGCTCAATACACCCAATAAATAATAGTCAGGGAAATCATAATAGTATCATCAAAATAATATAGTAAATGTATGAAAATACACATAACATATCTCATCAAGTCAAATATAGAACTAATAAAATGCATAAATCATATAAGAAAATCTAGAAAGAGTAAGTGAAACTAGGTATCTAACTATATGGTTTTAATGTGAGTGGTTATAAAAATGTATTCTAGTCAACTTAATAGAGTTAAAGATCTCACAATCATCTGTGACCCCAACTCCAAGAGATCTCATAGTCTCTTCCAAACCAAGTAGAACTGATCATAGTCATCCTACCCAAAGGCTCTCACAGTCACTTGGAGACCAAAATAGAATATCTCATAGGCTTTCTACCTAAATTCTCTCATGATCAACTAGAAAACCCATCACTTATACCCTCATTAACACATGTTGTAGTCCATTCCAACACAATCACAAATAACAAAAAATCTAGAAATATCCATTTCACTTACCACTTTTATAAATAAACATTCCCATTTTTATAAAATCACTTATGACAAGGGAAAATAATTTCTAAAATAATTTTATAATTCATTCCAAAACCAAAAAACCTCTTTAACCCTTTTTAAAAAACACTTGGTGTGAAAATAAGCCAAACCCATTTTGAAAACCCTATAGAAACAACCAAATTTAGAACCAAACAATAAATCACATCATGCATGAGACCAATATTAACCATAAATCACTTAAATTGTAATTTAATAAATACAAACCAATGGTCGTGAGATATTTAAAGGTAATCCATGGGAAACTCCAATAAATAGAGATGTCTATCTTGGAGTCAATTTCAGCCTTATCACCTTTAATGATGTCAACTCTGAATATATAGGAGAATCCATCACACACTTAAAACAAACAAAAACAAAAACCCCCCATAAATATCAAAATTTCATCAAGACCCACCCTCTAGGGTTCCACGAATCAAATTAAAAGGAAGACTGAGCAAGAATAAGGGGGAAGGAGGAAGAAAACGACAGGATTTGGACTCACAACAAGCCAAATCACCAGGAATTCAATTGGAAACAACAACCAATGATGATGGGAAACATAAAAACAAAGTATGAGGATCCTAAAGTGATTGGGGAAACAATATTAGAAACAAATACTTAAAAACTAAAAGAGGAAAATTCTAAAATACAAATTTTCTTAGTGAGTTGGATATGCCGCCCAGTTTGGCCACACTGTTAAAAAAAATATGTTCCAACTGTGTGGTAGAAAATACCTCCAAATAATCTGATTTGAATAATTATAATTGGGTACCATAATGTTTTATAAACTATGAACGAACCATTAAAACTCTATTGTCACATTCTTCATCCCCCTCACATGGTTATGAAAATCATGTGACAACCATGTGCGTAGTATATTTCTCTCAAAAACCCTCCATTTCTAATCCCCATCTTCCAAGAACTCTAATAATGAAACAAGTAAAATAAGACTCAAAAATACATGTACCAGTGACCTAGATGGTGTTTCACTCCTCTAATATCTTTCCCTTCTTCAAACACCATCAAGAGGGTGTTCTCGGTGGCCTTCTAAGGAAATTTTAGGTATGATTTCTCATATGATTGCCTTTATTTCTCTAATACTCCCTTTATTCTTAATTTTTGGTTACCTAGTTATGTATTTAAATTCTGATTCCATTATAACATGATGGAATTGCCAACCTATATTATGTAATTTTCTTTTCCTAGGAAGAGGGGGACCTTGGAGGTTGTCTTTACTTAACCGTGGGTCATTTCATTGATTTATGTCACCATGGTTAATATATAAAGTTTTAAATTTTAAATTAAATTAATTTTAAGTTTTCTTATTTCATTTATTACTGTTTGTGTCTATATTGAATTTGGTAATTTTTATTTGGTTGTTGGAGAGTGTTTAGTCACAGTTTTAGAGTTATGGTATTGAATGATTATGTTTCATGATTTATGAATTTATAGTTTATTATGTTTAATTTTTTATAGTTTTTTAATATTAATTGGTTAATTATAATTTTATTATAATTAATTAATTTTAGTTTTTTTATTTGGAGGTGGGACTTTTTATTTCTTGGATGATCTCGGGAAGTCCTTGTAAACTACTATCATCCCTTGTAAAATGAAGGTAAATCTTCCTAAATGAAGGTGATCATTTTTACTTCCCCTAGGTAATTTATACATGTATATATTATCATGTGAATTATCAGTCTCACCCTTGAGGGAGACACCCTCAGATTAATTATTTTTATTAAATTGATTAATTAAATTTATTTGGTTAATTATAATGGATGGAATCCATGGTTCACTAAAAACCCATGTGCATTATCTTCATGTATTATCAATGAAGGCCAAGATTCAGAACATGGAGACATTGAGTGGCCTCTAGACCTATTATAAAGTGAGTATAATATGGGTGAGGAATGTTTTCCTTGGAAACTGATTGTTTATACTGGGATCTTATTGGATGAGTGGATCATCCTAGACTATCCTTAAGCACTAAGATGGTCCAGGATCCATCTCATTACCATTCTAGTTGTGGAAAGACCCCATGGATTTGGAATGGTCCCACTACACCTATTATTCTGTTGTGGGATGTGAATCCTTAGTCTGTCGGTTTTTGACTCGAGACCATGAATCTTTTCAAGAGGATACTGAGAGGGATTTCACTATTCTTTTACTATTCTAAGGCTCCCAAGAGAGTGGCATTTTATTCCATTCTGACCTTGAGGATCCATAAGTGATACCTCTCTGTGTGTTAAACTACATGACCCTAGTGGGAGCCTCAATTGTTTGATGTCCTTGAGAGAGTACATCATGGGTCTTGTTAGATATGGTAAGAGGTGTCACCCTAGAACCTAAAATGAAAATTTAATCCTAATAGGATATGGTAATAGATGTGGATTTAGATTTTCATCCCACCCTACTCTCTTATTTATGCTTTCATTCAGTTACTATTTTTATAGCTATGATTCCATATGGGAATCCTTGAACTCTTCTTATGGTCAAGACATGATGAGATGGCATAGAATTGATTCACATAGGTATTTCCTTGGATATTTCTTATGAGACTTATTAATTGAATGTTACTATTACCAAAAGTCATATTTGTCACTAGAATTCTTCCATGTATGTGGATTATAGATGTGGGTTTTGAGAGTGTTTTAGAACACCTTTACATGGGTATCACCCTATGGATGGCTATCTCATAAGGATCTTTTTGATTCTAGAGGTTTATTGGTGGGAACATTTCCCCCAATCATAGGATTATTTTCTATTTATATGGATTGATAAAGATCACCTTGATGTAAGGACATGCTTACTCCCTTGGTTTGGGTGGAATCTCTGTTACTACATTCCCTACACTTCTCTAGGAATGGTTTTTTGATCCACTTATTGAATTATGCCAACTTATTATCTGTGATCTAGAGATTATTCCTTAAATATAACCTAAGGTTCATCCCCCTATGGTATTATCTGATATTTTATTTCATGATTGTTTATGGATCGAGCCCTATGAATTAAACATCAGAATTGATTACACGTGACTTGAGGTATATGAAATCCATCTCACTGCCTTATTTACAGGATGTCCAGTGGATACCAGGAATCCTTCTTTCTGTATAGTGGAGGTGGGTATGGGTGATCAAAAGTGTAGGAATTGTATCTTCAGGTGGTGTCGTTTCTTTCTTAGATTCCTTTATGGAATTTGATAAATCAGGTGTGATTGATCAGTGTCATGGACCCGAGTATCAACTACATTACACATGACTTGAGTGGTATGACAACAATCTCAATGCCTTATTCATAGGATATCCAAACATTATGGATCATAAAACAAAGGATTGACTTTTTATTTTATTATATTATTTTCTTTCAAGTATTTTCAAGACTAGGTAATGAATATTTCAAGAACATTAATTTATTCATGTTGGTCTTGGTATGAATTTTGTTATTTAGTTTATTTTTTAGAAGTAACTTATTATTTATGGTGTTATCTTGATGAGTATCTCACATTTACCTACACTACATTTACTATTTATATACAAAACATCATTGGTGGTTCCCTACTATTTTTTTACTAACACCATACTCAAGATTCCACTACAATGTGGTACTTGATAAGATGTTCAATTTTTTATAGGCATAGGATGGGAAGAAGACCGAGACTGATTGAACAATAAGGATTGGATATTTAGGTGGAGTTGGGTATTTGGTATGTTTTAGTGTGGGCAACAAATCATTTTACTTTTATTTCTCTTTATTTTATTTAATTTTTTATATATAGTCTTCCTAGTGGGTGATCAATTTTCTATGTATAGCGTGGTTGTTTGGGCCTTTATTGTGATTCGATATTTATTACACCCTTTATAGTATCTATTTTTTTCTTAATCTAATTATTTACTGATTGGAATTATATTTGGTCATTTCCACTACTTTGATTACTTTGATATGAGGTCATAGTCTCTTTATGGATACACTCTAGTACTCTTCTGGTAGTTAGAAACCACTATCATATAGGGAGGTACACTTGAGGCCTTTTTGATACTTTTTCAGTTAATTTTCATACAGTGATATGGGATAGGACATGAAAAAGTGTTAGAAAATGAGTTCATTTCATATTGTTTTACTATTTGGGGGGATTGTAGGTAGAATTGTTCAGAATGTTTCATAATCAATGATAGATATCAGACTAGGGTGTCAAGAACACTCTTTCTTATAAGAACTCATAGTTTCCATGGATATGGGATTGATGTTCTTAGTTTGTGATGTTACTATTGAGTTTTATTTCCACTTTACGATTTCATTTTACTCTTTTTCGGTATAATCAATAAAAGTTTGTTTATGCATCATATTTTTCATGTAGTGTCAAAATTTTATATATCTTCTAGTGTCTGATTTATATTTCTAATAACTAACTTCAAATATTTCAAGTGTCAAAAAAACATAAATGGTGTCTCTTCACATAGGTTTTTTTTGGAATTCTACTTAGTTGGACCTCCTTGTTGCTGTCCTTTATGACAAGCTATGTGGACTATGTTTTTTTGTTCATTAGAAATGGTGACATTGATATAGTGAATTATACATAAGAGGTGTAGAAACCCTTGGTAGGATTAAATGGTTGGTTAATTGTAACGACCCTCCCCTAGGCTGGAAATGATGAATGGGAGATAATGACCCCAAGTCCCGCCTTTAGTAGGCCTTGGGGTGGCGACGAGCACCAAGGGTGTATAATATCACAAAATGTGTGGAATTACCCTTTTTAGAAAAACCAGATCTTGATAAATGATGTGTCAACCTCAAAAAAACTCCAATAAATAATTAAATTTATAAAAGATATCCAAAATTCATCCCACATGCATGTTTAAAAAAATTTATTACATATGTAATATAACTCCAAAGCAAGTGCCCAATGTTAAACTAAGAAATGATACATTAGCTATCTAAATGTTCGAGCTATAAAGGTAAGGAACAGTCCACGTAAGCCCCTATAAGTAAGTTTATATGCATGGGTGAGAATACAGGTATACTCAGTAGAAAAACCAAAGTCCCTCATCTATAAGTGAGTGAAACATACTGATGTCTCTGTGAAAAAATAGCAGAACCAAATAGCACCTAAGCAGTTATACTAACCTTACCCACCTCACCAAGGCACTCTCACCAAGCAACACAAGTCATGAAAAGTAATATATATATAATATTGATGTTATGGTACCATTTACCAAAGTCCCACTGGATTAGAGACTCTTTCCAAATGGAAACCATCCTCACGCTCCCACATCTTAAAAAAGAACCACATCACAACCTACCCACACACACATGGTCCACACAACCACACCTCGTCCCATCACATGGGTCACAAGCCACATCACATCCCACCCAAAAACACCTACTCCACATACCACATCACCTCTCATCCCAAATACACTTGGGAAAGAACAAATCGCCCCATCCTAAAGGCACCTGGGAAAACACAACACATCTAATCCTGAAGACTCATGGAAAATACAACTCTCCCACATACACCTTGGTCCCACAACCACAGTGCATCCCATCACCTATGCCCTGAGCTACATCACATCCCACCAGTAGAAACCTGGGCCACATACCATGTCACATCTCATCTTGAAGACACAAGGGAAAGCACAACTCATCTCATCCTAAAGACACATGGGAAAACACAACACATATCATATTGAAGACAACTGTGAAAACACAACACATCTCATCCCAAAAACAACCCATGAAAAAATACCTCTCCCACACACACATAGTCCCCACAAACCAAAACCCTCCCACAGAATCTTGGGTGACCTTTTTTTGGAAGAATGAGCCAGGAAGAGCATGTGGCATGCCATCCATCCTCCCACCGAGATATTTAGTAAAAACACCATCCCTCGTGATGATGGGGGTGTTCGAAATATAGTACTCATGCAAAGTGGGGTTTGTATAGAAATCATTGGAAAATAGAGAATATATACATATGTGATACCAAGAACTCAATCTCAACCTAAGGCATACAAATAGAAAGACCAACTCATATATGCCTTTGCTGCTACCTCTAAATGAATGAACACATATCAAGACACAAACTAATTTATATTTCCAACCAATTTAGTTAACCAATTCTCATTATTCATTAAAAAATCCATCTATTAATCTCATCTCTTCCTAGGAAACTACTAGGAACAATATAAAACATGACTTATAGAAAAATTCGCACATAAGAAGAAGAACCATGGAAAATTATCCAACTACACATTCCAATGCATTTAACACAAACACAAACAATTTCCATCAACATTCTTCTAATTCTTCCACCCAATTCATCCTCATAATGGACAAACCCCCAAATCATAGCCACACCCATAAACACATAACCGCACAACCTGATCAAAGCCATATTTTATAACACTCCACATCCATTCTAGAGTCAATTAATCTCTCAACCTAGAATTATAACACACCTTCTGAACCACCCACTCACACAATCGTGCTCCCACCTGCAACACCAAACAAACCACATGAGCCTCAATTTCTATATTTAGTAAGATATCCCTTATTTAATTCCATATGACAATTAATTGATTATCATAGAACAATATAATCTTACAAAATCAATTTATTTTATAAAAATATATGTGACTAACATATTTCATGCATTTGTATAATGAGACATAAAAATATGAATTCCAAAACATTCTGTGTGAAACTAAGGACCCCAAATGTCCACTATATTTAGTAGGTATATAGCCCATGCAATTCACAACGTTTATCAAAATATCAATAAAAAAATATGATCATACATCAATTTCCCCAAACCCCATAGGTTGGTTTTTTATGGTTTAATTATATTCCATAATCCGAATTCAATTTTATTATTAAGAAATATTGATACCCCCACCACACATGATGCACAAATAAAAATAGTGATGAAGGAAACCTATATGGAAGAAGAATCGATCAGTACATCCCTATTGTGCCAAAGAAAGGGTGTGCATGCAGTAGAAAAAATCAAAGGGATATAATCGGTCAAAAGTATAAATAAAAAACACAAGACTCCTCTAGGAAGAAGGGTTCAGGGCATCCTGTACTAGGTAAAAAAAGAATCTAGAAAAAAGGTGGAATATTTTTGTGCCTTTTGTAAATATAAATGAAGTAGCAGTCTAGATAAGTTTTTAATTTACCATTAAAGTAGTATCCAGTCAAGATAACACAATTTAAAAAATTAAAATCCCCCTGAATCGTAGAAATTTCATGATTTGATTCATGGGCTTTGAATCAATCTCAAATCCCTTAAATTAAGTCTTTGAAAAAAATTTACGTCAAGGGAAACTTTGAAGGGGTGAAAATGCAGGATGCTGGAAATGATGTTCATGGCTAACAGTTGGAATGTGTTACCATTGGATGAGTCACTATTGGATGATCTAGTATTGTAATTATCCATCATGAGTCACTATCACAATCAACCATCATGAGTCACCATCATGAGCTACTGTTTTGATTCTCCATCTCGATCCACCATCACAAGTCACCATCGCGAGCTACCATTGTAAGTCACTATTTATAACACATTGTTCCGACTCACCATCCAGACTCACTATTCTAACTCACCATTCTTGACTCACTAGTCCGAACTCACCATTCTGACTCTCTATCCCAACTCACCATTTTGACTCACCATTCTTGACTCATTGGTCCTAACTGGTCATTCCAACTCACTATCCTGACTCACCATTCCTGAATCACAAGTCCTAACTCACCGTTTCCGCTCACCATCCTGAATCACTATTCCGACTAACTATTCCTGAATCATCGGTCATGAATAAACTTTCTAACTCACCATCTTGACTCACCATTCTGACTCACCATTCTTGACTCACCATTTTGACTGATCATCTAGACTCACTATTCTGACTCACCATCAAGGCTCACTTTGGAAAATTTTAAATTGGAAAACTATAGAAATGAGTCATTGTGAACACACAGAACACTTCAAACACCATATTTTCACAAAGTAATGGACTTGATTGGTTTGCACACATACATTAGATACCTATCAATCTATTCTCACCCTTGATAATTCTAAACGAATCCATGAAGAAATAGGGGTCCGAACAACCACCCCGTGAGATAATTCTGAAGGATCATTCCACAGTTGAAATGACACTAACTACCAAACACATCACTAGGAACACCACACAAGAACAATAACCACAATTTCCAAACACATGAACTAGGTAATTCTGTTCTCCGTGCAAAGATACTATCTGATCTAGGCATCACTGACTCACCTGCAGAGGGTTAATCGCATTGTAATTAATGAATCTCAATTAGTAATTGGGTCCTCCTCTATTCATGCATCATAAATTTATAACACATTTTAGAATAAGGAAAAAACTCATCTCATAGAAAAAAAATTCAAACATCACATTACATATAAAAACAAGAAAAGAAAAAACTCAAAATAAATATGGGTACTGTGAACGCATTTTCACTTATCGCTCCCAAGAACTCTCTTCTAGTACATCATAACTCAATAACATGGGAACCATAGAAATGGTCCACCTATGTAGCACCTTCTCCTAATGATCCTAGATCTCTAATCACTTTTCCACATATATCATCTCATTATTTGATAACCAATTCTCCATAATTAAGGACATGGGAGTAATCATGTCGATACCAACAAAGATAAGAGGCGTGGAAGATGTCATAGATCTTCTCCTACTATTTTGGAAATGCTAAATGGTATTCCACTTCACGAACTCATCCCAACACCTATAAGGGTCCAAAAAATATAGGAAAAATCTTTCTCCTTATTTCAAAACACTAATGTCCACATCAAGGGGAAGCCATCAAGAACATGTGATCCCCAACCTCAAACTCCAATGGCCTCATTTTTTATTGGAAAACGATTTCTACAGGTCTTGTGATTCTTTAATCCTCTCACAAACGAGAAGAACCTTATATGTCATGATTTTCACTACCTCAGGACCAAGAACATATTTCTTCCCAACCTCTATCCAGCACAATGGAGAACGAAATAACATCCCATAAATAACCTCAAATGTATCCATGCCAGTAGAATAGTGATATCTATTATTATAAGAAAAATTTACCAAGGGAATATGTTATACCCACGATCCACCAAAGTTTAAGTGGCATGCCCACAAAATATCCTCCAATGTATGGATAGTCTGTTCTAACTTCCCCTATTTCTGAGGGTGGAAGGAAGTGATGGGGAATAACAGGGTTCCAAAAGAATGATGTTATTATTTCTATACTCGAGAGGTAGACCATGTGACCCAACCTAAGATGATGGTCCTCAGAACTCTGGGAAACCACACCACTTCATCCACATACCTCATACCCAAGGAATCCACTACGCTTGACTCCATGATCGCTAAGAAGTGATAATATTTTTTTGACAATGCACTACTACCTAGATAGAATTATAGCCTCCTTAAGCCCTAGGTAACCCTATGATGAAATCCATTTAGATTTCATCCCACTTCCACTTAAGGAAATACAAATGATAAAACAAACCAATAGGAACATTGTGCTTAGATTTTACCTTCTAGAAGACCAAACATCTTGCCAAAAATATTTCCATTGTACACATCATCCCGGACAACAAAAACTACATCCTTAAGCCATGGTACATTTTATAAATTCATGGAAATACCGTTAAATGTAATCTATTACACTGATAGAAGAATCCCTTATGTATTTCCACCAGAATAAACAACTTCCCCTAAAAAATATGATTTCGACCATCCCTCTGAAGCATCACCATAGCCAAAACAATCATCCAACACCTCTTCCTCCTAGTCTCCCCACTGAGACTCCTCCAGCAGCTACATCAGAGAATATTGAACTATCATCTAAAACAAATAGCCTCTACCACCATCCACTCCTGCATCAATGTGAAAGGTTTCCAACTCCCCTATAGCTTTCCAATAATTATCATATTATTGAACAACATCCTTCTATGACAATCTACTCAATGAATTGGTCACAACATTACCATTTCCCAAGGTGTAATAAATCTTGAAATCATAGTCTTGAAGATACCTCATCCACCTATGCCACCACAGATTCAAGACATGATGGGAAAAGATATATCTCAAAATCTTGGATATATGAAGATGAAAAGTACTCCCCAATGAGGTAACAACGCCACAAATTCGGTGAAAACATGATTGTTACTAGTTCTAGATCATGGAAGGTATAGTAATTCTTATGTGTGTGTAACTTCCTATACCCATAAGATATCATTGCCTACTTATACATTAAGTTGAATCCAATTCCTAGACAAGAAGCATCACAAAACGCATCAAACATCACTCTTTCCTCAAATAACTAGAGCACTGGAGCACTAGCCAACTTCCCCTTCAAATAGAAAAATGCTTCTTGACACCTATCACCCCACATAAAATCTTGACCCTTTCTTTTCAAGGTTTTCAATAGAACTATAACTGGAGAAAAATTGGGTACAAGCCTCTGATATATTCCTCTGATACTAAGAAAATTGTGAACTTATTCCACATTTTTTGGTTCTTCCCAAGAAACAACCTCTTCAACCTTTTATGGGTCAACTACCACACACTTCTGAGACACCAGGTGCCCATGGAAATGAACATATTGTGTCCAAAACATGCACTTAGACGACTCTACATTGAGATGGTGGCATCAAAGAAACTAGAAGATGGTTTTGAGATTCTCAACATACTCCTCCTCTAACTTTGAGTACATCAAGATATCATCATTGAATAAGAAGAAAAAAATGATCTAGGATCTCATGAAATACACATTTCATGAGTCCCATGAATATGAATGGTGCATTTACAACACTGAAAGGGATGAATATGTACTCGAAGTGACCATACATGCATATGAAAGCAGTCTTTGGGATATCACTCAACTTCACCCTCAGCTAGTGATATTCAAATAGTAGAATGATCTTAGAAAACTAAATCACCCCTATCAACTGGTCTACAATATCGTCTATCATCAGAATAGGGTAACAGTTCTTAAACGTCACCTAATTCAACCTACGGTAGTCTATTCACAACCTTATACTACCATTTCCCTTCTTGGAAAAAAAACATTGGAGCACCCCACGGAAACACATGGGGTCGAATGAAGTATTTCTTCATTAGATCATCTATCTGAATCCTAAATTACTGCAACTTAGAAGGTGCCATCCGATAATAATCCATCAAAATTAGAGAAGCATTGGGAAACAATTCTATCTTGAACTCAACATCACGTCGAGGGGATAGAGTCACAACCACCTTAGGAAAAGAATCAAGGAACTCCCCAAAAACTCTAGGAACCTCCATCATCCCAACATCTGCTGACTACACTGACACCACATCCAAAAAGGAAATAAGTAGCTCTATACCAAAATACCCAAATGACAACTCCACTCACCAATGAAAACCACATGTCGGCCATAGATGTATGAAAACACAACTATACTCAAGAAGTAGTCGATAATAGAAAGCATGGAATATAACCATTTAATGTAGATAATGACATTGTAGGACTGCATTTGTATAGAGAAGAGATCCATGCAGTATTGATGTGGTCCCATCATCAGTCTACATCCCCCGCACACATCAAACAAGTTGATCTGACCTCTGACTAGTGTAATAAACACCATGGGAACAGGAATCCTCTCTATGTTTACTTCCAGAGATTGGCATAGAGTGGGTGAAACAATGGAGTGTGAGACTCTTGAATCAAACAAATCAAAATCAAGGTTACTAAACAAGATGATCGTACCTCTAACAATATATGGTCTTTTCGGAACTCCTGTATCTGCTGCATGAAACTGGCCACGCCCAGCTCCTCTTCTCCACTACTAATGGCCACCTACATGGCCATGCTTGGGTTGTCGTCCTTGAGAAACATCCTAAATTTGTACTCTACCTACTCTATCTCCCCTCGTGGAGCATGAGCATGTTTTCCCTACTACTGAAATAGCCTTAATAGAAACTACTTCTGAGGCTACCGTTGAAAAAGTCCACATCCATGATAAATAGCTCGAACTACTACTAGACACTAATTATAAACTTTTCCATGGACTCAATTGAAGAAACACCTCAGTCCCAAACCCATAAAAAGGGCATAAATACTGCTGGTACCAGATATCTAGAGAGAAAACTATTGAGGTTGCCTCCCTGTCGATCTAAACTGAAAAGGTCTTAGGGCCTGAGAACTATCAACGACAGAGCTTCCACTCTAAGAACTCTACTATCTCCCCTCTCATGGTATACCTTCCTCAAGAGTATATCCTCTTGATCACCTCTACCTTCTTCTGAACCACCAAATATATCGGAAAAAAAGGGATTTATTGCGTACTAGATAGAAAGATTAAGTGACTCCTCTAGGAATCTCAAATGAGACTCCTAATCTTGAATAAGATCCTGGGAGAAGAGAAGAAGTTCCTTGAACTTGATCCCATTTTACTGCACAAACATACTCCCCTTATGCAGGGAGAGTATCTTTTGCCTCTTCTCATCCTTCATAGTTGATGAATGGAACTCCGCTCGGAACTCCTTTATAAATTCGACCCACAAAACTTCTTCCTACTTACTATCCCCAAAATAAATCATTCACTACTGATGTACATCTCCACGCATCTAACTAACTACTAAAGAAACTCAATACTCTATAGGAGATAGACTCAAACAGAAGGTGATCTCAAGCTCCTCAAGCCATCTCTATGTCTCCATGTCTGAAACACCGCCATCGTACTTTCTGAAGGCATATTGCTGGAAATCACATAACATTCTCTACCACATGTCATCCTCCTCTACCAGATCAAACATCCACCCATCTACCGAATTGGCCTATTAAGCCTCAACTGCCTGATCCAACTGTGGATTATGACTAGGTTCCATAATTGAAACGTAAACAAAGAATTCTTAAGCCTGAGTAGTGTGAAATTTTGTTTGAGATTTTCTTCACTCATTTAACTCATTATTAATTTCAAATTTCACAAAACACCCAATTTATACAAGAACACAAGTCATTGTGATGCATATACCCTTCCTAGGTTATTTACCTTGGAAATGGTGTAGCCTCAATTAGACGTTCTTTAGGCTCAGAGTCCTTTCATTGGATGATAGGGGGCCTTAAAATCTTATTCCTTAGCCTGTATTCCTCGGTCTATTTCACACACCAATATCACTTGACACTGTTTCCCTACTAACCCATGTAATCCCCATTGTTCCAAACTATAAACTCCATCCTATCTCTCAACCTGAATCTGATACCATTCTGGAACAACCCCCTCTTTCCAAAGATACCCATCCTAGGTTGAAAATAAGGAAAATGAGATAATGACCCCCAATTCCTACCTCCAGTAGGCCCCATGGTGGAGACCATCCCCAAGGGTATACAATCTCACAAAATGGGAGGCATTGACCTTTCAAGAAAAACATGATCAGAAGACAATATATATCAACCTCAAAATAACACAAATATATATATATATATAATAAATCACAAATCTATCACACATGAATGATTAAAAATAAAATGGTTACAGATGTAATAAAACTCTAAAGTAAGTACCCAAAGTAATACTAATCAGGGACATAACAGCTATCCAAAAGTATAATCTAAGAAGGTCCAGAACGGTCTGCATAATCCTCTAGGAAAATTGAATGAATTTTATATACATGGTGTTATCATAAAATTATACTCTTTAGGAAACCAAAGTCTCTCATGTGCAAGTTATAGAACCATACTAATGCCCCTCTTAGAAAACAGCATAACCAAACGTCACTTAAGAAGGTATACTAACCATCCCCACCTCACCAAGGCATGCTCAATAAGTAACATAATTCAAGTAATGTAATATAGTACGAATGTAGATAATAGGGTACCACACATCAATTACCATGGTTTTAGCTGCTCATGCCTAACGACAAAGGTCCACATGCTCCCACATCCTCTGAAAGAACCATGTCACAACCTACCCACACACACTTGGGCCCCCTCCCACACGTTGTCCCATAATATATTCCTTGAGCCACACCACATCCCACCATGAAGACAACTTGGAAAGCGCAACTCATCTTATCCTGAAGACACTTGGCAAAACACAAGACATCCATATCGAAGACACCTTGTAAAACACAACAAATATCATACCAAAGACACATGGGAAAACACAACTTTCCCTCACACACCTGGGCCCCGAAACCACACCTCGTCCCTTCACCTAGGAAAATCCACATCTCAACGAACCCATAAAAAACTGGTCCAAATACCACATCACATCCAATCCTGATGACAACTGGGAAAGCACTACTCATATCATCTTGAAGACACCTTGGAAAACACAACACAGATCATCCCAAAGACACTTGGGAAAGCACAATACATATAATCAAAAAGACACTTGGTAAAACACAACTCACCCATATACACATGGTCCCCACAAACCAAAAACTTCCCAAAGAATCTTGGGAGACCACCAAATGGTATAAGGATCAGAGAAGAGAGGGTCTCCATCCATCTATCCTCCCACCGGGATGTTTGGTAAAGACACCCTCCCTTGTGATGATGGGGGTGTTCGGCACATGGTTCTCAAATAGTGTGGGGTGCGTATAGAAATCAAAAGGGAAAAAATACAAAGTATATATATATATGATACCGAGCACTCAAGCTCAACCAAAGGTGTCTAAAAATAAAGATCAAATTTCATCTACCTTTGAAGATACCTCTAAATATATGAAACCATAAATCAAGACACAAACTAATTCTTATTTCCAACCAATTTAATTAACCAATTATCATTCTTTATTAAGAAATTCATTTATTCACCCCATCTTTTCCTGGGAATCTACTAGGCATAACACACAATAATCCACATAGTAAAAGTTACACAGAGGAAGAAGAACCATGGTAAATTAATCCACTTCACATTCCTCACCATTTAACACCCACGCCAACCACTTCCATCATCATTCTTCAAATCCATCCCACCCAATCCATCCTATTAGTAGAGAAAACCCCCAACTCCCAACTGCACCCACCAACACATAAATGCACAACCCGGTCAAATCCCTGTTGTACAACACTTCCTGTCAATTCAACAAGTAATCAATCTTTCAACCTATAATTCTAACAGACTGTATGAACCACCCAAAAACAAAGATATTCTCTCAACCACAACACCACGAAAACAACATAAGGAAAAATTTTGATATATAATAATACATCCCTTATTTAATTCAACTTTTTTAACTTAGGTATTATCACACAATAATATAATCCCATGGAATCCAATTATTTTCTCCAAATATACATGTTTAACAGATTCAATACATTTATTTAATGATAAGCAGAAAAACATGAATTCATAAAAATTCTATAAACAACCAAGCACCCCCAATAGCCATGATTATCAACAGACAAATATAGACTATAAAATTCACAACATTGATCAAAATATCAATAAAATAGTATGATAAAATGTCACTTTAACCAGACACCACAGATTTATTTTTTTCCTCTTTAATTATCTTCATTAATCCGAATTCAATTGTCTTCTCAGGAAACATTAATTCACCCACCCCACATTATACACAAATAAAAAGAGAGTTGAAGGAAACCTACATAGAAGAATATGTGATTAACGCTACTTTATTGCACCAAAGCATGGGCGTGAATGCATCATAAAATTTCCATGGGAAAAACATGGTCCAAAGAATACAACACAAACACCTGATTCCTCAAGAAATAAGGGCTCACGGAATCTTGTACTAGGGAAAGACAGGAAAGAATAACAATGGTGTAAGATGTCGGGGAATTTCATAAATCTTAAATGAGAATCAATTTACATACATTTTTAATTTGAAATTATAGTCAGATCCAGTAAATATGACACACTTTGACTAATTAAAAAACCCGAGGATTAATAATAAATTATATATGTGATTTATGGTCTTTGAAACACTCTCAAACCCATTAAAATAAGGCTTTGAAATCATTTTACATCAAGGGAAATGATAATGTGGTGAAACTACTAGAATTTGGAAACAATGTTCTTGAATCACCCTTGGAATGAGATACCATTGGGAAAGTCGTCATTGAACAGGCTTCCATTGCAATTCACTATCATGAGTCACCATCATGAGTCACCATCATGAGCCACCATTGTGAGTCGGCATCGTGAGCTACCATTTCAAGTCACCCTCACGAGCCACCATCACAAGTCACTGTCGTGAGCCGCCTTCATGAGCCCCCATCGCGAGCCACCATCAAGAGTCACTATCATAAGTAATTACTCTAAGTCACAGGCCATGACTCAATGTTCCATATCTCCATTTTGACTCATTGTTATGACTCACCGTTCTTGAATCAACAGTCCTAACTCACCATTCTAACTCACCCCTCCTAAATCACTATTCCTAACTCACCGATCTAGACTCACCAGTCTAACTCACCATCTGAACTCACAATTACTTACTCACCGATCCTGAATCGCCATTCTGAATCACCGTCCTCACTCTCCCTTATGACTCACCATTCCTGAATCACTAGTCCTGACTCTCCATCCTGACTCGCCATCCTGACTCTCTATCCGGACTCAACATCCTGACTCACTATCCCGAAAAAACATTACTAACTCACCGTTCTGACTCAACGTCCTGACTCCCCATTGGAAAATTGGAAATTGTAAAACTCTCGGAATGAGTCGCTGTGAACTCCCATAACACTTCAAACACTATATTTTTATAAATAATGTACTAGAGTGTTCTGGGTTATTACATTAATGTCGCGCAAGAACTCTGATAGGTCTCTAGAGGCCTGTAATTCATTATAGAGGGACCGTTAGGAGAACCGTGTTGACTTGGGTAGCTAATTCACTTTCTATATACCCTTTTTAAATGTATCCTTTTCTATCATGGCTGAAAAAATATTTATAAAATCCTACATGGAGTATGACCATCTAAAATTCTATTATATTTAACACAACCAACCTTGCTTTATGGTTATCTTGTTGGATCCTGTGGTTTGATGTTTATATGTACAAAAACTTTTGTAGTGAATTGTAACATAGAAGGGGTATTTCTATATTCATATTCCTAGTGAGTATAACAAAATTAAATTCATTATACAAGATATCATGACCCTCTTAGGAGCACTTTCCTATGAGGATTCTTGAGGAGGATCCGGGCCTCATAGGATGATTCTTTGTAGGTGATGCCTTAAATGCTTAAGAAATAAGAATCCTCACATGTTTATTTGTTTGTAATTGGTTGATCTTAAATGGATTTCCAATTAAAACATAGATCATTTTCCCTCTATAACTTGGAATTTAAATCATCTATAATTGAACCCATGTTGACCATATTTGACCCTTTAGGTCAATGATCTCTTTACCTTCATTTTTTATCCTCTTTTAGAGAATATTTTTAGGTACGTTAGATTCCATTTTATAAGACATTATTGTTTAGGATAGGTGGGATACCTAGTGTCCCTTAGTTTTAACTCAGACCATAGTCATTCAATTTCTTTATCGAGGGAAACCTACAATAGGGGTTTGCTGAAGTTTATTACTGCTTCTAGTATCAGTGATCTTGGTTGTTGTTTCTTATTGAGGCTAATGAATGGGAGGTTATCATGTTTTTTGATATATTAATTATGTTTCATTTGGTTTATTATTAATAATATCGGGTTCTTGGTTATTAATAATGGCTTTGATGGGAAGGATTATTTGAGTGTTTGGCCCAATTGACCAGTGAGTATGTTTTTACCAATATGGTTCGAGCCTAGGTAGATTCTCATGACTAGAATGTTTTCCATTGGTGGATAATCATGTGAATGTGGTTGGAACAGTTTATATATAGGGTGAGAATATGTGGTGCTAGGATGAAATCAGTTGATGGTTGTTCATGGAGGAAATCGTTGATAGGGTGAGGTGCCTGATTTTGATAAATATTTCTGAGGGATCTCCTAGTATGTTAATATTGATGTTCCATGTAGCATAGTTATCTTTTCTATATTAATCGATGACTTGATAGAGTGTGATTTGGGTCTTTAATTGGGTGGTGTGTAATTTTACAGTCTATGTTCTGGGTGAGAAAGGATTGATATAGACCGTTTATGTGTGGTATTGTTTAAATCATTAATTGTTGAACAGTCATGTGGGATCCATTGACCGATGGTTTCATAGAAATTAATTAGGAATGATTGCTTGGGAGTTGTGATGAAATGATAAATGTACCACCATAGTAGAGGTGGAATCAATAATGGATAGGGTGTGGTGGAACAACCTACCTATCTCAATCCTAGTCATGCATTAATAGGATAGTGAGTATATCTCGCTAAGATTGATTTGTGTTTGGAAATTAAACCTACTAAGGTTACTCTCATGAAGTGGTATAAGGTAATCCATATAGTGGGAGTTAACCATTGGCAGTTTGAGTGTAGTGACCCTCTTTTTGAGTTGAAACTTGAAAAAATCCATGCAAACTATTCTCAGTAAGTGGGAATGGATGATATGTTATTTTTTCATTAGCCTTAGGGAATGAGTGGGTATATATACATGTAGGTAATTATTTATGGAAATATATAGGGAATGAGATTCAGTGATCAAGAACTCATTTTTCTAGTGTGGTGAAAAATGTTCCCATAAGGTGGTGAGTGGGACGTTGATCACTGGATTGTAACCCTCATGTGAGAAGAGTATGGAGAGGAAGATACTGGTCATTAGTTGATAATTTTTGATTTTGGGTAACATTGGATAAATTACACAACGATATATTGGTTTTCTAGATGAATGTAAAATATATGTTCAATTGTACACTTGGATGGAGTTCAATCATGGGAATTGGACTTGAGGTGACTGTGATGATCCAGGGGTATTGTATATGGAATTCACTAGTGTTCATGTTGTGTCATGGAAATATAAATGGATAGGTGATGGTTCATCTATAAAATTTTAGTTAATGGCTCGATGAGCATGCCCGTAATGATCCTAGTGTTCCTTGGGGTAAAGAAATTAGGATCAGGATCAATTGAACCCTTTGTAGTGAAAGCCTAGAATTTTGAGAAGAGTTATATGGAGGTATTTCATCTTAATCTATATTGAATATTTGTATCTAGTTGGTGATGAAATGGATCGGGCATGTTTTTGGGATGAGACGACTGTAGTATAATGATCATATGTTCCTTATCAAGGGAAATATGTCAAAACTAGGATAGGCATGCTTGATCTTAATTTGATCATTAATATAAAATCAAGAACTTGGTATAGATTCCTCATGCGTGATCAGATTTAGTAGGTTGAGAAACATATCATCAGAATCATTAGAATTTTAGGAATATTTATTTTATGAAATTTTAATGGTGGAAGTACAATGTCTAAGAATTTTCTGTTTAATGTAAGAAGAAATGGTGGAAGCACCATGGGATAGTTGATTAGACATGTGATTATGAGAATATATTTAGGATTTTATGGCCTCAGATAAGTGCCATCTTTCTATTTTGGTAATGGTTACAAGTGTGGGATCATTATTTGGCGAGTTACCTATCGTATTTTTAAAGTGTATCTTGGAAGATGAGTTGGGTGTTCAGACTACAATGTGATTATTTTAGTGGGAATTCATGATTGGGGTAGGTAGGGTTGTTATATTTGATGACCACCAAGTATTCTCACTGATGATAAGTATTAAGGTGGGGTGTTTTAAGATCTCATGTTTTATGGTTTTTAAAGTTTCCCAAGGAATTTAAATATTCAGTTACTAGACTAGTATAATCTTGATTAGAGATTCTAAATGAAATTATGAATCTTAGAACGACTAAATTCGATTTTTAGACATAGAATGATTCACCAAAAGAGGTTTAGAGGTTTTAATAGTGTTTTTAGATTTTAGGGACTAAAGTAAATGTTTTCAAAAAGTAAATCCTGAGGAGAATTGTTGGGTCGGAGAAAAACGGGAAAAGATGGCAAGAGGGGGGATGAATTTCCTTTTAAAAAATAATTAACAAATTAAAATCAATGTTGAAATGCAGCGGAAATAAAGGAGGCAAAACACAAGAAATTGATAACGGAGTTCGGCCAAAACCCGGCCTACGTCTCCGCTCCCAACTCAACCGCTGAGAGATTCCTACCGCTTGCTTTTCAATGGTTTTAGCAAGAAACCCACTAGGCTTTGAGGTAGCACTAGGACCTATTACAGCTTGCTTTTATTGGTTGAGCAAGAACCCACTTGCTTTTAATGGTTTAGCAAGAACCCACTATCCTTCTTACAGGTGAAGGATAGCTCACCTATGTCTCAAGCTTTTTAAAGGAAAAGCTTGTGAACCTCTTCACACCTTAGTGGTGATGTGAAACCCAAAATAAAGGGAGGATAGAGAAAAGGATGGGGTTTGTAGGCACAAACCCAATTTTAAGCTCAAAAAGATAAAAACAATAAAACCCGTAATTGAAGGAAGTCTTGGGCGCCTTTGATTGATTGGAGATGTTGAAGGCCGCTTCCAAGCTTCTTTGAAGGTGCTCTTGGATGTGGAATTGGATTGGAGCACGTTGGGTTCCTTGAGGAAATCTGCCGGAGGTTCGCCAAAATGATCAACAATGTGTCCGGTGGCTTGGGTAAATTTCCGGGGCTTCCTAGGCCTTTATTTATAGGCTAGGAACCTTCAAGTATCCGTTGGAGGGCTTTGGAGCCGTAGGAAAAGGCCTCGGAGCCGTTGGAGGCCAAAAGAGGGTTGACTGGTCAAACCCAACGGCTAGTTTGACTGGGCTACCGGCTGGCCGGTACAGCTCCACCGGCTGGCCTGTGTTTGAGAATTTGGAGATGCTTTGAGTGCAGGCTGCACCGGCTGGCCGGTGGAAGAGCCACCGGTTGGCCGGTGGCTTGGCAGTAGCTGATCTTCTTTTCCAGGAACCACCGGTCGACCGGTGCCAGAGCCACCGGCTGGCCGGTGGGCAGACAGTAGCTACCACTGTTGTCTGGGTGCCACTGGCTGGCCGGTGGTCAGGCCACCGGCTGACCGGTGGAGCCTGGCAGTGGGCAATGCCTCTGCCAGGTCCACCGGCTGGCCGGTGCTATCACACCGGTTAGCCGGTGGACTGAATTTCAGTCCACTTTGCCTGCTTTCTTGGGCCAATCCTTTGGCAATCAATTTCCTATCATCCACAACACTTAAAAACAAAGTTAGAAAAAGAATAAGGTGATTGTGATCATGAAAATCAAACAACGAGGGGAACGAGAGGTACAACAATCTCCCCCTATTTTGATGATCACAATCACCGAAACAATCAAAGTAAAATACTGAAATTGAAAGGAAATGCTAAGCATGATGAAAAGGATTCTCCCCCAATCAATCAAGAAATTTCTCCCCCTTTGTGATTATCAAAATAGCTCGGGGCATAAAACTTGATTGAGGGAAACTTTGAAAAACAAAAAGAGATTTTAAATCAATTGAAATTTTTGAAATTGAAATGAGAATTTGAATAACAGTTTGAATTGAAAGTTTTAAATCAAAAATTGAATAACAGTTTGAATTGAAAGTTTTGAATCAAAAACCAATTGAATTTTGAAATTTGAAACCAAGAGTTGAAATTGAAAGTTTGAATCGAAAAATTTTGAAATTGAAAAGGGCTTAAATTGAAATTGAAAGTTTGAATTGAAATAAAAAGCTTAAACAAACCTAACTCCCCCTAAATAAAAACAAAAAGTCACCGGGGAAAGGAAATAAATTTTGGCCCGGAGAGACTCGCAAGAAGGGATTTTTCAATCCAAACTTGTCTCATAGCAGGTCTTCTCCTATAAAATTCATCCGAAAAGAAAAAACTTTTGGGTTGCCCATACCGGGCGTTTTTACAATTACATTCATAAATGAGGTGCCCGGTTTTCTTGCAATAATTACAAAATTTGTAAGCGGAGCTCCCCCTTACAAAAACAGTGGGTGCATGGGAGGAGGAGGCTTGGTTGGTATAGCCATGTCCTTGAGTGGTCCTAGAAATTCGTTGGGAACCTAGGAGATTGTTCAAATTTTGTTCCCCTTGGGTGAACGTAGCAAGGGTCTCCCTTAGGTCTTTGATGGTTGATTCCATGGAATCAACATTTGGGAAATTTTGTTTTTTGAGGGACATCTCCTCCTTCTCTTTGAGAAGTTGTTCTTTTTTGGAGGAGAGTTTTTTGAAAGACTTTTTTAAAGCAACAAATTTTGACGATAAAGCATGAAAACCTTTTTCTAGTTGGTCTCTAGCGTGTGAGAGTTCTTCATAAGAAAGATGATTTAAAGAATTTGAATTTGAAGAACAAGAGGAGGAGGAGTCGGAAGATGTTACCTCATGAAATGCCATTAGGCATTTTGTACCTTGGTCGCTCGAGGTGGAGGAGGAGGAGGATGAGGAGGTGTCACTCCATGTCGCCTTGAGGACCTTTTTCTTTCCTTTTTCCTTTGGCGTGGCCCGTTTCTTGTTGAGTGGGCAATCGGGCTTGTAATGCCCTTTTTGGCCGCACCCGTAGCATTTTACCTTGGGCTCCGATCTTTTGTCGGGTTCTTGCGTTCGCGCCTTGCGAGATTTCTTCTTCTTCTTGTGCTTCTTCATAAATTTGTGCATTTGGCGAGCGAGATTCTCCATTTCCGAGTCGCCGCTTGATGATGAGGAAGATGAGGAAGGAGATGAGGAAGAAGATGAGGAGGAGCTTACTTCCTTTTGTACCTTGAGGGCGATGTTCTTTGGTGTCTTGATTGGTGTGCCCTCCTTTTGAGCTTGCCTCCTCATCGTGATCTCATAAGTCATGAGAGATCCGATGAGCTCTTCTACCGGCATATTTTTGACGTCCTTAGCTTCTTGGATCGCCGTCACCTTTGGTGCCCATGAGCTCGGAAGAACCCATAAGATCTTCTTGACCATCGTCTCGGCTGAAACATCATCACCAAGAGATTTCCTTCCATTGCAAATGTCAGTGAAGCGTGTAAACATATCGGTAATAGATTCGGAAGGATGCATAGTAAAGCTTTCAAAATCTTGTCTATACATGTCTAATCTAGTATCTTTGACTTTATTAGTGCCTTCATGGGTCACTTCTAAAAGCTTCCAAATTTCATGTGAAGTGGTGCAAGTGGACACTCGATTGAATTCATTCCTATCTAACCGGCAATGAAGAGCATTCATGGCTTTGCCATCAAGCTCAAAATTTCTAATATCGGCGGGGGTCCATTTGGATTCATCGGGGGAAGACAAAGAATAACCTTGCATGACAATTTTGTAAATAGGATATCCTATGCTTCTTAAAAAAGTGGTCATGCGGGTTTTCCAATAATTATAGTCGGTCCCATAAAAAAATGGAGCCCGACCCAATGAGAGGCCCTCGGGGGCGAAAGAGGTTGATGCCATCTTAATGGATCTTAAATTTGAAACCGAGTTAGGGTATTACTCAAATTTCCCTTTGATACCAATTGTTGGGTCGGAGAAAAACGGGAAAAGATGGCAAGAGGGGGGGTGAATTGCCTTTTAAAAAATAATTAACAAATTAAAATCAAAGTTGAAATGCAGCGGAAATAAAGGAGGCAAAACACAAGAAATTGATAACGGAGTTCGGCCAAAACCCGGCCTACGTCTCCGCTCCCAACTCAACCGTTGAGAGATTCCTACCGCTTGCTTTTCAATGGTTTTAGCAAGAAACCCACTAGGCTTTGAGGTAGCACTAGGACCTATTACAGCTTGCTTTTATTGGTTGAGCAAGAACCCACTTGCTTTTAATGGTTTAGCAAGAACCCACTATCCTTCTTACAGGTGAAGGATAGCTCACCTATGTCTCAAGCTTTTTAAAGGAAAAGCTTGTGAACCTCTTCACACCTTAGTGGTGATGTGAAACCCAAAAGAAAGGGAGGATAGAGAAAAGGTTTGGGTTTGTAGGCACAAACCCAATTTTAAGCTCAAAAAGATAAAAACAATAAAACCCGTAATTGAAGGAAGTCTTGGGCGCCTTTGATTGATTGGAGATGTTGAAGGCCGCTTCCAAGCTTCTTTACAGGTGCTCTTGGATGTGGAATTGGATTGGAGCACGTTGGGTTCCTTGAGGAAATCCGCCGGAGGTTCGCCAAAATGATCAACAATGTGTCCGGTGGTTTGGGTAACTTTCCGGGGCTTCCTAGGCCTTTATTTATAGGCTAGGAACCTTCAAGTATCCGTTGGAGGGATTTGGAGCCGTTGGAAAAGGCCTCGGAGCCGTTGGAGGCCAAAAAAGGGTTGACTGGTCAAACCCAACGGCTAGTTTGACTGGGCTACCGGCTGGCCGGTACAGCTCCACCGGCTGGCCGGTGTTTGAGAATTTGGAGATGCTTTGAGTGCAGGCTGCACCGGCTGGCCGGTGGAGGATCCACCGGTTGGCCGGTGGCTTGGCAGTAGCTGATCTTCTTTTCCAGGAACCACCGGTCGACCGGTGCCAGAGCCACCGGCTGGCCGGTGGGCAGACAGTAGCTACCACTGTTGTCTGGGTGCCACCGGCTGGCCGGTGGTCAGGCCACCGGCTGACCGGTGGAGCCTGGCAGTGGGCAATGCCTCTGCCAGGTCCACCAGCTGGCCGGTGCTATCACACCGGTTGGCCGGTGGACTGAATTTCAGTCCACTTTGCCTGCTTTCTTGGGCCAATCCTTTGTCAATCAATTGCCTATCATCCACAACACTTAAAAACAAAGTTAGACAAAGAATAAGGTGATTGTGATCATGAAAATCAAACAACGAGGGGAACGAGAGGTACAACAAGAATGATTGACACATGATTAGTGATAACCATGTAGCCTGACTATACGACACAGTTTTTATAAGCGCACAGGTGGGGAATCCATGAATTAGCCTAGGGGAAAACATGTGGGTGTAAGAAATTAATTTTATACATGTAAAATGGCTGGTTAATGGACTATTAAACTATGCGGTGTTCCCATACAAGGTGGTTGAACCTTAGATAGTAAAGGCGCATGGTTGGCACATAGTTTAGAAAACCATGAGGCTAAACTATATGGCCTATTAAAATAGAATGAATTAACCATTTTCACATATGTGATTTAAGAATGAATTTCCATTTTTCTTTCATTTTCCTCACTTTCAAGAGAAAGCCTCATATTTTATCTTTCTCTTCTTCAAATCCCATTAAGGGGGTGTTCTCGGTGGTCATCCATGGAGATTTGAGGTGTGATTTTTCATCCAGTACCCACTCAATAACTTTTCATCAATTTATTCTAAATTTTTTTCCTAGGTTAAGGATTTAAATTCCAATTCCCTCGGATCATGTTGGAATCATATAGTAATGAGGGGGGTTTTCTCTGCCTATGAATAGGGCGATCCGAGTGGTTGTAATCACTGTTTCACATGTCATTTCATTGATGCATGTCACCAAGGTGGATTTATAATGATTTAAATGTTAAATTAATTTTTTTGGGTGTTTTTATATTGATATATTTTCTAAGAGATTATACATAGTTTAGGGTTGAGGATGTTCCATGGTTTCTTGGTGAGAATATGGTTGCAGTTTCAGGGCCCCAGGATCAGTGGATGATTTTTTGATATTTTTTCCTTTATATTTTATTTTCTTTAATTATTGATAGTTTTTTTAGTTTAATTAATTTATTATATTTTAATGAAAATTTATTAATATTGTATTTTTTTAGTGAGGAAGGACTCAGTATATATCAAATAATCTTGGTCGGGCCTTAGAAACTACTGTCGACCCATGGAAAATAATGTGTAATATTTATAAAGGTATGTGGTTTATCATACTTTCCCAATGTAATTTTTAATTTAATGGTATTTTGTGAATTATAGGGATCACCCATAAGAGAGATGATCCCTGATTAATTATTTTTAAGAAATTTTTTAATTAAATAAAGATGGTTAATTAAAATGGATGAATGATCAGGGTTATTAACAACCCCTATGTGTTAGGTTCATTCCTTGTCCCTCATGGTCAAGACCGAGCCCCTCAAGACACCGAGTGGACACCATACCTCTTAGTATATGATAATCATATTGTTAATGCATGTTATACTTTGAAAAAACATAGGAAACTAGGGCTCAGTTCAGGGAGTAGATCACCCCAAACCAACCATGAGAACCAAGATGGGACATGATCCATCTCATGACTATTTTTCTTATGGAAGGATCCCATATATCGAAAAGGTTGTGCTAAACTTATTACATTGTCATGTGATGTGAAGTCCTAGTGTGTTTGGTGCTCACCCAATATAGTGAATCTAACCAAGAGAATACCAATAGGGATGCCTTTGCTCATATATTGTTCGAAGGATCCCAATATGGATACCTCTATTATTGTACTGACATTGAAGATCGTAAAAGGGTTACCTCATCATGTATTTACCAACGGGGCTTAGTGGGATCCTCAATGGGTGATTGACCCTAAGAGAGTGCATTATAGGTTTTGGTAGAGATTATAGTGGGTACAACCCTAGAACCCATACTGAACATTTAAGCCTCGAATTTTGTAGCAATATAGATAGGTTTAGGAATTTTTCCAATCTTACTCTCTAATTTATGCTTTTAGTCTATTGCTATTGATGCAGCTATGATTCCATATGTTCTTCTTAGAACACTTCCTATAGGCCTGGGGTGATGTGATGCCATAGTGGGGATGCCTATAGGTATTTCTTGGGATCCATCTTATGATCTCTATTGATTAAATTTTTCTATTACTAAAATCCCCATTTGTCACTAGGCTTCCTCCTTATACAAGGATTACTTAGAAGTTTATTGAGATGATCTTAAAACCCCACTTACATTGGTGTCTCTATATGGATGGCTAGATCTCTATTATCCAAGTGATGTTAGAGGTTTTTGATTGGGTTCATTTCACTATTAAATGGGTTTCTGAGGACATACCCAAGGATTGATGATAATCTCCTTGATATGTGTCCTGGTATACTTCCTCGGATTGGGTGGATGCACTATTACTACATTTCCCATACTTGTTTGGGAATGGTTATTTTGTGCCAATTATTGAATGATAGTGACTTATTATCTCGATTCTAGAGATTATTCCTTACATATCTTCTAAGGGTCATCCCCCTTATAGATTATTATATATCTCATGTCATGATTACTTTTAGATTGAGACCTCAGAATTTTACATTGGACTATATTACACATGGATTGAGCAGCATGACATCTGATTCACTGCATAATTTACATGATATTTAGTCGATTCCCATATTACTTCATTATATATAGTAGAGGTGAGTACGGTTGATCCTAGGTCTATGAAATTTATCCTCGTGTGGTGATGTCTCTTTATTAATGAAAATATTTGTCTTTTCAAAAGCATGTATGGTCGATCAGGATCAAACCCCAAGGATCAACTATATTACACATGGATTGGGTGGAATGATATGCATTATAATACCTTATTTATAAGATTTCTAGTCAATTGGGATCATAAACTCAAGGATCAACTATGGACTTTATTATAAAATTTTATTTCCCATTGTGTCTCAACTATGTTGAGCATATCACATGAGTATTCAATTATGACAACCGGCCCTGGTATGACTTTTTTTATTTAATTTATTATTTAAAAATTACTTATTATTTTTTTTATGAGTATAACATATATACCTAAAATGAATTTACTACCTATGTACGAGAATGATTTGGTGGTTCCCTAGTATATTTTGTACTCACATCCTACTTAGGCCACCATTGCACTTGGATAACAAAGCAGATGTCCACATGGTTATAGGCACAAGATGGGATGTTTACTAAGACTAATAGAGTAAGATAGATCAAATATGTATGTAGATCTATATATATTGTATGGATATATGTGTAAATGTGATCCTTATACATTAATTTCTATTTATTTTCTTTACTCTTTTATATGTGTCTGGTTTGTTGGGTGATCAGTGTTGTGTGTATAACATGGTCATTCATGCCTTTACCACATTTCATTATTTATTATAGCCCTTTTTAGAGTTTTTGTGTTCGAACTATGATTAATTACTAGTATGGATAATGTTTGGTTATTTCCAATTTTTTTATTACTCTAATATGGGGGACCAGTCTTCAAACCGACGAACCCTATGCCCTTAGTATTAGTCATAATCCTCGAGAGTATGGGGTGGTGTGTTAAAGGAATTTTCACCAACCGGTTTGACTACTATTCATAGAGTGATCTGGTCCATGATGAGAGATTAGGATTCTATAAATAAATATTATTTATTATCATTATTTATTTTTATTCATTGTAAAATGAAAACATATATCGTTCATACATACATATTATGGTCTCCATGAAGTGATTTAATTCATTTTTCATCACCACAATATATGAATGGTTATAAATGTGTATTTAATGACTAAATTTGATATTTATGAAATGATTATGATTCCTCATATAATGAAACCATGAACAAGGTTTTACATATCAGAACCTTCTAACTAAATTAAGAATGGTAAGTAGAATAGTTAACACCCAAATAATGATTCTAATGAATAATTATTAATAAATTCGTAATTATAAATTATAATGTAATGTTATATTATAATATAATCATGAATATATTATTTCTATAGAAATATAATAAATGTCAATTTATTAAGTAGATGTTTAATCGAACATACATAAAATTTTATGGCTTTAGGTAAGATTTTATATTATAGTCTCAATTCTTTATGGTATTTTTTATGTTTAATTTTCATTTTAGGGAAATTATATTAGTAGTATCTTTTAAACCCCAATTATTTTATTCTCCATTGGTTATTTCTAGGAATTTCTTGTCTTCCTTTAATTATTTTCTTTTTTACTTAAAATGATCACGAATGTGTCTTTAAGAAATGTTGACCTTATTTCCACTTTTTGGTTGGGAATATTTCTCTTCTAAATCCATTATATTCGTAATTTTTATGGAATTTTTTACCCATACTCATATTATTTAATAAAATAATTTTGACAAAATTTTATTTTCATTACAAATTATTAAAAGGAATTTTTTTAAATATTTTTCATATAAATAACTTTTGACTTTTTAGAAAAGTATAAAAATATTGTTCTATTTTAGTATATGAATAATGAATAGATTTTCTCACCATAATGTTTATAATTAATCATGAAGCATCCATTAAAAGTTTCAATGATTTTATAAAAAAATCTCATTCTATTTTTTATTGGAATTTTATTTTTTAAAATTTTCCAATATAAATTGGATGTTTTCTCTTGATTTTCAAGGTGTATTTTAAATTATTTTATAAATGATATTTTTCAACTATTTCAATATCCTTTAAGGATTTATATGATTCATTGGGGGTATTATATTTGGATACCATCTATATTATTTCTCTCTATGTCTTATGATTATAATTTTTTAATGATTATTTATGAAATTTATTTCATTCCCATGAGAAGTTTGCATCTGGACTAGTGGAAAAGTAAACTCATAATAATGCATTATAACCTAGAATAATATCCTAATAAAACCCCATTATTTGGGTTGGTTATTTATATTTATTTTGTAGTGAAGTTGGTGGCCTCGGTGGGGATGGGGGCAGATCGATGTCATTTCAGGATCAGCACCAGCAGGTGGTGTGGAGTCAATCAGTTGTACGATGAGTTCATCGTCGGTATCGATGGTGGAAAGGTGTGTCCATAGAATGAGATAAACATGGAGGTATTTGAAATTGGTTGGTAGGGTCATAAGTCAGATATGGGGTATGGTGTTCAAGCATGCAGTAGCGATGGGAGATGGTAAGTTTCAGGATTAGCGGCGGTGATGAAAGGAAACAGTGATGGGTTCGACAACGATGTCTGTGATGGAAAAAAATTGGTGAAACCCATATGAGTTTTATATTTAGATAATCTATATAAAGATCTTTCAGATTATATAAATTATCATCATTAGTACCAATAACTATTTAGTTCCCAATGGGGAATTTCTAGAAGATCAGCCATGCGGGTCTAATACTATGGACCATCATTTTCATCATATAGTGTGGGGTCATCTCTATGTGTCCTTAGACCTTTAATGGTCACGCACTAGGCCTAAGTACCTCTTAGATTATGGGACATTTAATGATACCCTTTAATCCTATTAAAAAGGAGAAAAAAAATTTGAATTAAAAAATCATTTGAGAATGGTGGGTTTCTTTCCCATGGGTTAATTACCCTGTGATGAAATGATGAATGTTTTTATGATCTTGTGGGACACTTATTTTTGTTTTTAATTATTTGATATGTTTACATGTAATTATATATCCCACATATTAATTTGGAAATTATTTATCTCTCGTGAGATAATATGAACTAGAATGGGGATTGGACCCAATCCAATAAGTTCCATTTTCCACTATAAGATTCTTGTAAATAAACATTGAGTAAGGAAATAAAGGGAATAGGGAGTTACCCCAATACACTATCGGAATATGTACGCTATGGTAGTCTTATAATTGTTCCCTAACTAAGGAAATTATTTTCTATGCTTATGTATAAAGCAAAAACTTATGTCTTATTATAATGATATTCTCTAATGGCTCATGGTTGACTATCAATGATTCCCCACTCTTGTGATGTAGAAACCTGAAATTTTCTTTTAAATACTTTAAAATATTTATATATATATATTCAGATCATGGAGATAAGACGGTGTATTATTCCAAGTCCTGACATTCCTAGAATTAATTTTATAAAAATATTAAATATATTTTATATTGTGCATGTGTAGCTTCTTAAATAAAATGGGAAAACTCTTAAACTAAATCTCGAATAAAAAATTAGAGACCATAGTTGATCTTAGAATGAGATGTTTAACCCACTTGCACCATAAAATTAGTCAACATGGGGCATTTGGACTCCTTTCTCATTGTCAGTTCATTTAGTGAAAAAATTATTCATTTATTTATTTAATTATTTTATTTTAACATAATTAAATATTCTATAAGAATAATTTTATGGATACTTATCCAGGATTATCCCCATAATCCCTAAGAGAATTATAGAGCTCTTAATTCTTCTTTCATTACTGAATCACCTCAAGTGATATCTAAATTCCATATTAGAGCAGATCAAAATGCAGAAAATGCAACAACGTCCTTCAATCATTATCAAGCACATTATTCGATGTTGAACAATACAATATTGAGGTAGGACTCATCCATTGGTGATTTGTGCCCTTTTTATTAAATATATTGAGTATATCAAGCCATGTTCAATCAATATGTTCCAATTGCAGCCTTTTTATGTGCTTGGGTATCGATTAAAATTGATTAATTTAATATTTTCTAACCCCGAATGCCCACTCTTGATCATCGAACAATAACGCTTGTCCAATGATGTTTAAAACGTTTTTCTTGTTCTTTATTCAAATTTTTTTCTTTCAATTCATCACTGATTGGACCTTGATGTCCCATTTCGACATTTTTGGGAAGTACCAAGCCCGATCAGACCTCCATAATTGAAATTAATTTGTGAATGAAGAGTGGAATGACAAACCTAGCATAGATCTATATTTTTTGAGCTATGGAGGTTTGTTTCAAGAGATCAATGGATGAATCATTATGGGTATAGGATTTTGGGCATGCAGAAGAGCATTGGATAACATAGATCCAAACCATTATCATTTTTCTAGCCGTTGGAGGGACTTAATCCGTTGGTCGATGATCGATCTACAATTCATGAGTGGATTCAAGGATGAAATCAAAGATAGATATCATATTTGGCGCACATATTGTGCGTCTGATTTTCAGGAGAATACCCAACTACAAGTTGTGTATTTGGATGAAAACACATCGTGTATCCCTTCAACTGTGATGGAAGATATGGTTTTATAATGTTTAAGGATGGCATGATGTGTATTCCTCCAACACGTTGTATACCCCTTTCCCAGATGGGAAACCCATTGTTAAGATCACTTGGGTGGGATCCCAAGTGGAAGTACATATTCAGGTAGATGTTCATGTACCCAAGTACATGGACATGATAAGATAACATGGGTGGCACCCTGTGTGAAGCAACATGTCCTTTACCAAAGTACATGGACACAGGGTCCGGTACACGGACATAACTAGCAAGACATAGCCCGGTCCGGGTTAGTCTAGATATTTCATGTAGTACACATACAAGGTGTGTATTACTATATAGGTTTTGATCCATGTTCCATCTATGGACAAGGATAGGTGGTGTAGTGGGGACACACACCATGTGGGTCCCCTCACATGTCATGTAACCTTGGTTTCTTTTCACAAAACATCAAGTTGTTGTATCTCCACCATTTAAAATAGGATTTTGGCATGTGATTAGATTATCCTGAGTATTTTTTCACATTTAACATGAAGGTTCCCATAGCTGTGTATTTTGAGATATTATGTAGAATTTTCAAGGAAGAGTGCTTATTGAGGTTATGTGTGATGACTATAGTGATCAGACAGAATCACCAGAGACTATCGAGTTTTCCCATCTAGTAGAGAAGGGCAGAGGAGTCCTATAATTATAGAGTAGAACCCCCCCCCCCCATTAGTACGGGTAAAGGTCCTCTCTTATTACATTATAATTGAAACTCCCCACCCCCTACTGGGTAGGGGGTGGGTCCTCAATGACCATAGCAGAACCCCCATGTGGTACCAGGGCATGGGTCCTTGACTTCCAAGTGGAACCCACTATCGAATAGGGATCAGATCCTCATTGAGTAGAGTGGAACCCCCTATCATGCTAGGGTGAGGGTCCTCGACCTTTATAGTGGAACCAACCATCATCTCAGGCATGGTTATTGTACCTAACAAGTGAAGACACCCTATCATCATAGAGTGCGGGTCCCCATGATATTAGAGTGCAACACCCCATCAGTAAGGGTGTGGGTCCTCTATGAATACTTAATGAGTGGAACCCCCATTGGAATTGGAGTGGGTCCTCTATGAATACTTAAAGATAAGAACTTTCAGACTCACTAGGGAATGGTTCCTCTACTTTGATTTTGTATCCCCATGACTATGTGTCATAGTGATGATGTGTTTCTTGACTCTGATGGTCACTTCTGGCCACACACATGAGATGTCGACCATCATTGATAGAATTTTAAAATAGTTGGATTCTCTTCTTGTTTGGATGATCTATGAGATGGATATCTCCTTACTCTATCATCTTGGGATTATTTTACTGCAAATATATGTCAAAATATTCTTTTTTATCCACACCTAGTATTTGGACACTCTCTTTCCATGGGAGGTGATGATGCATGGGGTTTTCCATGTGCTTTCCATGTTTATCATCTCATTTTTAGATGAGTCTACTCTACTTATATAAGTGGTGAAGACTCAATTGGTAATTCATGTTCTCACCTTGTTGAGCCCCTTGTGGTTGGACGAGGTTACTTATACTCTTGGTTTGGGTTAATCTATTCTCTTTCATTGTAACTTGTGTTATTTTCTGTATATATATTCTTATTGTATCTCTTACTTCTCGTTCTTCAGCTTTCAGGGATTCCTATTTGGTATGTATATACTCACCCCTATATGGACTTTTCCAGCATAGTTCAAGACTTAGGTGAGCAATAGAAAGGTCGATGGTGACTTCAGATGATCTTAGAGGTACCTGGTACTTTGGACCACATACAATGGTTGCATATTTGGATTCAAGATCAGGGACCTCTCAGTATTTTACTATTCAAGGTTTATTAGGTGGGTAAATATTTCTGGACAGGCATGAATTTTTTTCCTTACTTTTCATTTTACATTACTGTACTCTTGTATGGTCTACAGTTTTTTCATGCATGGTTGTTCACTTAGCTTTTTTCTTCTTTTACTTTTAATACCTATTAAATTTTTCATCATGATGGGTGTTTGTGTGTCTGTGTAGGTACTTAATAAAATGCCTCCCCATGTTAATTATTACATCAATGCTAGTTGGCAGCCCTTGGCATATAGAGGCGGGCTTAGGATAGTTGCGGCTTGAGCCCCAACATGGGTCAGGTCCTGAAAAATTTGTATCAGAGGTGGTTCAACCCTTGGGATGTTTTTTGGACTAGTCCTCTAAATATTATTTTGTTGGGTTTAGGGAAATTGTGTTAAAGTATATCAAGTATAGATCTAAGGAAAAGGAATCTAGTGATGGTGTAGTTGTCTGACATATCCATTCACTATGACATTTACTACCTTCTTGTCAACTCGACATACCCAGACATTGGTTGAAAGGATTTATGGTACATGCATAATATAGAATTGTTTCGCTAACTCTATTTATTTATTAAAATCCCCATTTTTGTTATATATATATATATATATATATATATATTCATCTACCAGTGGTATGTATTGATAAATCTCAGGATGCCTCTATGATGAAATAAGTCCAAGATACCATCTCCAAATTGCGATGAAGATCCAATGACTGATGAGGCCTCAGTTTAGTTTCCATGATATTGCCCCCATCCTTCGATTGGGAAGGTATCATCACCGAAACTTGTTGAGAAGTATATTGTTTCAATAGAATAGGTTGAGGAATATCACATACTTAGCACCATACATCATTTTCAATTCCATAGGATGTTGAGGTTCTACGGTGAGCAGGATCCTAAAGTAGCAGAGGCTTGCATAGAGTCAATGGTTTGTCTGTTCAAGCTTATTCAAACCCCAAAGGATCATGTGGTTTAACAGGTAGCTATCCTTTTCAATGGAGCAGTTGGGCACTGGGGGATCCTTGTAACACATATTCATGATGATTCGACACTCTCATGGAATAAATTCTATTAGATATTATGTGGGGAGTACTACCTATTATTCTTTTTCTCAGTTTAGATTCAAGAGAATCTACAATAGAAATAGGGATACATGATGGTGGATAATTTTGAAAATCGTTTCATAGACCTTACATGCTACTCCGTTAATATGATCTCGGAGGGATACTTCTGAGCCCAAAAGTTTGAGCAGGGACTCCACAGAGATATCAATGTCATTGTGGTGACCTTGTTTATCTCCACCTATTTTTGGGTGCTGGAGCGGGCACTAGAGATAGAGAGATTTCTATTAGAGGGATTCTAGAAAACTGGAGATGGTAGTAGCCGTCATAGAGTTGAGTCGTCTACAGCATCTACAACATGCCAAGCACTGGGATCTTGACATGGGAGACCTCCCAGTTATCAGACTCTAGCATGTGGATAGTGGTAGAACATAACTCTAGGGTATCCTAGAATGGGGAAGTACTTTACTTTTGATGGGTGAGGTCACATGGTGTGATACTGATCAACCAGACATTCCAAGTAGCATAGGTATATAGCTGATGGACCGCTACGGAAAATTAAATTCCATCATCAATGATCTCCTAGGTGAGAATATGGTCCTCACTAGGAGGGGAAATCTGGAATATTTTTAGGATGAGCTATGGGTGGTGGCCAAAACTATGATATACTTCAAACACCACCACTTGGAGTCTCACATTAGGCTCAATGAGTAGGAGGTTGGGGCCACAGACAGTTGTATTCTTTGGAGGATTATGATCCAGCAATGTACAAGATGATTTGAGGTATGATCTTTGGGTTTTAAACTTTTTCCTTAGTATTATTAGAAAAAGGTTTCATCCATTCCTTTATCTCTATAATCCTAGTTCAAGAGATTGATCTCCCAATTAAGTCACTGTCCCAATAGCTTCTTCTTAAGGTACCTATAGGGAACACTTCTTCTTAATCTCTTATATTCTTATAGTACGATATATCACTTGGTGGAGTGATGTTTAAATGGGAACTTTTTTTCATCAAAATGGAAACCCATAATGTCATCATGGTTCTGGATTGTCAACCCACAGTATGAGACCAGATTAAATATCACTATAGAAAAGTCAGATTCCTACACACTGATGGGAATAGATTATCCTTTTATATTGAGATAAGTCTCATGTAAAGTAAATTTGTTTCCTATAGAAGTATGCCTCTTCCCATCCCCCGTTAGTTATTGAGTATACACCTTATTGAAATAGGATCTTCAAGAATATGGATTCCTTTGGTTGTGTAAGATTATATGGAAGTCTCCCCAGAGGATGTTTTGGGTCTACCTTTGAGGGAAGATAAAAACATTTCATCAGCATGAATCATGGTATCACTCTAATATCATCTATGGAATATTTGATATCCCCTACTTATCTCTGAAAGAAAATATTGTAGTTAGAGGACCTTAGATAGAAGGGTTTTATTTGGCCTAGTGTGTCCCCTTAGGAAGATCCAGTGGTGTTTGTTGAAAAATGTGGATGGGAGTTTGCAGTTTTGTGTGGATTATCATTTCATGTACAAGGACACGATAAAGAACAAGTACCACTTACAAAGGATTGATAGTCTTTTCTACCATTTTAAAGGTGTGATATGGTTCTCGAATATCTATCTCAGGTCAATCTAAAACCATTTGAGAGTCTGTGAGACTGATATACCAAAGTTAGACTCTTAATGTTGCTACAGACACTATGAATTACTATTGATTCCCTTTTGTGTGATGAATTCCTCTATCAAGCTTATTGATATGAAGAACCAGATTTTTCAACTATTCTTGCACTAGTTTTTTATTTTATTTATTGAAAACATACTCATCTTCTCTATATTAGTGGAAGATTGTACATATCACTTGATTTTGGTCCAAAATATTCTTTGAAATCACCAACATTATGGAAAGGTCTCGAAGTTCCAATTCTAGATTCAAGATGTTCACTTTCTAGAGCATGTCATTTTAGAGAATGGTTTATCCATGGACCCAAAAAATATGGATGTAATCCTTTATAGGGATACAACTAGGTATGTTTTAGATGTGTGAAGCTTACATGGATTGGAAGGGAACTACAAGAGGTTTGTGGCATACTTCTCTAGAATCATAGCCCCTTTGACTTCCCTAAATGGGGAAAAGGCATTTGTTTAGCTGGTTTGAGTTATGCCATAGGGATTTTGAGGAGTTTCCGCTAAGGATTAAAACTTCTCTAGTGTTGGGACTACCAGAGGAGGTCATGGAGTATGTAGTGTATTGTGATACCTAAAGAGATTGAATTGGATCTTTTTTGATACATCAGCATGAAGTCATTGCATACGGGTCAAGGCAGTTGAGACCCCATGAGTAGAACTATGAAAATAATGACTTACAGCAAGAAGTGGTAGACATCACTCTAAGGATGTGAATGAAATAGCTTATGGGGGAGTGTTTTTTGGTTTACTCATACCAACAGATTCTCATGTACGTCATCACACAGAGACACCTGAACCTATGATAGTGATTCTATTTGGTGTTCTTGAAGCACTATGACTTCAAGATAGTCTGTACTCCATGTAAGGGAAACATAGTAGCAGATTCTTTTAGTAGGAAGTCCAATTATTTCTTAGTTTTGGAGTATTTAGTGAAGTTTTATCCTTGAAGATGACCCTGGTGGAGAAGAATGGTGTATATTTTTTGCTGTTGGTGGTATTGACTCATACACCTCTCGAGCACGTGAGAGGGTCCCACATGTGAGATAGAGACTATGAGTTCCTAGGTGACAAGATATCCATTTATGAATCAACATATGGATATTCTGAATGAGTGAATCATGTAATCCTTTTATATGGATGGATGTTGGTCTCAATCAGGATGCAGGAGGAGGTGACTTGAAAGTTTTAAACTTTTCCCCTAGTTGTAAATCTTGGTGTGGGGAATATTTAAAAAGACCTTGATTATAGTTTGGGTGGTTGAGCATGAGATGAAGCATAACTAAGTTCATCTCTCAGAACCTCACCTTATAGCAGGTGATGGCTAAGCACCAAGTTTCATTAGGTTAGTTTCATCCTCTAGAGATCTCGGAGTTGAAATGGGATGGAATATCCATGGACATAGTGATAGGGCTTCTTCAAAATAGATAAAGGCCATGACACCATCTGAGAGATAGTTTACCTACTCACAAAGTCTGATCACTTCCTAACTAACATGGGGAAGAGTTCAATATTGTTTTTGGGATATTGGTATGTATGGGAGATTATTTTCCTTTATGGTCTTCCCTCAATGATTATCTCTAGTTGTGACATGAAGTTTACAAAATAATTGTTAAGATTCCTGAAGCAATAATTTGGGAGCCAAATTAGGATGATTACATCATTTCACACCCATAAAAATGTGTAGATCAAGTGAACAATTGAGATGTTGTAGTATATGATGATAGATTTCATGTTAGACTTTGGTCAAATCTAGGAGGATCACTAGTCCATGGATGAGTTGGCCTAAAAAAATAGATACCACTCTAGCATCAGCATAGAACCTTTTGAGGCCATGTATGGGAGACCCTTCATGTCACTCTTATGCTGGGGAGAGATTTGAGATATATATCTTATGGGACTTGAGATTATGCATGTGACAATAGAGAAAGTCCAATATGAGTGGACGGAGATGACCCAAATCAAAAATAAATTTTAAGAATATCATTGTCGTAGACCCTTAAAGTTTGATCATGGAGACCAAATCATCCTGGGATTCTCCCCATGATTAGGATTAGGGAGGTTCGACCAGGAAGGAAAGCTATCCCCAAGATTTATAGGGCCTTTTGAGATCTTTTAAAGGATTATAAAGGTTGATTACCACCACACCTTTTCCCCACAACTGGAGCTGGTGCATGAAATCTTACACATTTTTCAACTGAGGAGATATGTGAATGACCCCATGTACATCATCTACTGGGGTGAGTTGGACATTGAGGATGTATGAAATTTCTTGGAGCACCTAGTGGTGATGGAGGATCGACCTGAGAGGACACTGTGTGGATAGATCATCCCCTTGGTTCATGTTTTATAGCATCACAGAAACATTCAAGAGAGATCCTTGGAGTGGGAGAGCCAATTGTGGGCTCAATATCCAATGTTTTTTTAGTTTTTCTTTTTGGGGATGAAAATATTTAAGGAGGTAACAATGTTGATGTATTTTTTACCTTTAAATACTTTGAAATATTTCTATATATATCTAGAGATAGGAACCGAGATACTTTGTGATTCCAATGCCTAGTGTTCCAGTAATTAATTTTATAAAAATATTAAATATATTCTATATTGTGAACAAGTACCTTCTTAAATAAAATGAGATAACTCTAAAATGGATGCTTGGATCATAAATATGAGACCATGATAGACTATGGAATGTTTTTTTTACCCTAGGCATGAAATAAAATCGGTCAGTGTGGAGAATTAGGACTCCTTTATCCATAGTGGTATATTCAGTGAAATACTTATTTATCAATTTATTTAAATAATTTTAATGTTGTGCAATGTCAAATAAGAATACTACCATAGAGAATTATCTTGGATTATCTGCATAAACTCTAGGAGAATTCCTGAGCACCCCCTTCCACCTTCATTGGACAATCACCTTGGATGATGATGAAATGATGGGTCAGAGAATATCAGGATGCAACAAACACAAAAACAACCTTCTATTATTGGAAAGTGTGTTCTTTAATGAATAATGATCCAATATTTTGGTAAGACTAATCAATTGGTGATTTATTCCATTTTCATTAAATTAATTTAGTATATCAAACTATGTTAGATAAATCTACACCAATTTCATCCTTTTTTTACTCTATTGTATCGATTTAAATTGATTATTTAAATGTTTTCTACACCTATAAAACCATTCTTGATCATTGTACAAGAGTGCTTGGACAAAGTTATTTAAACCTTTCTTATTTTTATTATTCCCCAATTTTTCTTTTCATTCATCACTGGTTGGACCCCGAGGTCCTGGTTCAACATTGTCAGAAAGTACTGATCCCAATCAAACCCCCATAATCACAATGGTTTCACAAACAAGGAGTGGATCGATGAACTTAGAAAACATATAGAGTGTCTATAGGATATAGAGGATTATTTAAAGTTATCTATGGTTTAATAATCAAATGTATAGGCTTCGGGGAAAAAGTGGCATATGGGATCGAACAAATCAACACTAGATTGAACTTTCCAGCCACCCTAGGGCTAGAATCCATCAGCTGATGATATATAGGAAATTCACACTAGGATTCAAAGAAGGGATCGTATTTTGTGTTTGGATCATGGATCTTAATTTTTGTAGGAAACCTAACTAGACACCATGTATAGGGATGAACACATGGCATGTATCCCTTCAATGGTGGAATATAGGGTTTTGAAAAAGTTAAGGATGACACAATATGTAGTCCTCCTACACACTGTGTACCACTTCCGTAGATAGGAAACCCATGTGGACGATCACACAGGTGGGATCCAATTAATAATTACATGGCTAAAAATATGCCCATGTACCAAAGTAAAAAAAACATGACTATATCACATAGGCGACACCCCGTGAAAAACAACACGCCATAGCCCAATGTACATCCACATGGGGTCTGGTACATGAACACATCCAATAAGGCATGGCGTAGTCTCGGTTAGTTTGGACATATCATGTAGTCCACCTACAAATTATATACTACTGCATGGGTTAGGATCCAAGTTTCTTCTAGGGACATGACCAAGTGGTGGAGCGAGACCACACATTGTGTGTGTCCCCTCACACATCATGTACCCCTTGGTTCCTTTTCAAGAAACTTCAAGGTTCTGTTTCTCCTTCGTTTGGACTTTTATTTTATATTGAAGGTAGCCTATCATGAGTTTTTATTCACATATAATAGGATGCTTCCCTCATTTGTGCCTTTATAGATACAATGATTATTTTTCTATGCACAACACTTATTGAGGTGGCGGTCGAGGATGGAAGTGGTCCAGAAAAATCAAAAGAGACTAATGAGTTGTACCCTCTAGTATAGCTTGCCGGTGGAGTCCTCAAACTTTATAGAACCCCCCCCCCCCGCCCCATCAGTTTGGTCATGGGTCTACTACAGATACCTTCTAATTAGAACCCCCAGTAGGGTAGCGTGTGGGTCCTCGATGACCAGAGTGGAACCCCTTATGTTATCAGGGTTAAGGTCCCTAACTTCTGAGTGGTTCCACCCTATCAGATGGGGAGTGGGTCCTCAATGACTACATTTTAAACCCTCTATCACAAAAGGGAGTTGGTACCTGACCGATAGAGTATAACCCCCCCATCATTTTGGGAACTATTCCTTTACCTGTCAAGTGGAACCCCCAATCATCCAGGGGTGTGGGTCCTCATGAAAACAAAGTGGAACCCCACCCCATCGACATGGGTGCATGTCCTCCACTAATATATAAATTGTGGAACCCCCCATTTTCATGGGTGTGGGTCCACTATGGACACTTATAGAGTGGAACCCTCCTAATTAACAAGTTCACAAGTCCCCTACATGGATCTTTTGACCCCTAGACTGTGTAACACAATGACGAGGAATGACATGACTTGGACAGTTACTTCTAGGCAGACGCGTGAGATGTTGGGCATCATTGATGGACTTTTGGAAATTTTGGATACTATTATTCTTCGGATGATCTATAAGATGGATATCCCCTTACCCACTAATTTGGGATTCCTTGAATGATCATATATATTTATATTATTTTTTATCCCATACTCTTATTTGGTTACTCTCTTTCCATTGGATATTAAGATGTATGGGTAATTCCCCATTATATCCAAGTTTAGTTTCTCATGGTTGGATTATTCTACTATCCTAATATAAGTGTCGATGAGTCTATAAGAAGTTCATCTACTCATAATGTTAAGCTCCTTGTTCTTGGATGAGGTTGCATCTACTCATGGTTTTAGTTCAACAATTCTCTTTCATTGTACCTTATTCTATCTACTATATTTATATTCCCATTGTATCTCTTACTACCCCCCCCCCCTTAAAATTTTTGGGGCCCCAACTTGGTATATATATAATATCCCTTGAATGGGTTTTTCCCAAACATTTCATGTCTTATACATATGACAGATAGGTCTGTGGTGACATTGGAGGAGTTTAGAGATACATAGTACTTTGGACTGCATATGGTGGTTGCATCTTGGGATTTAAGAGCTAGGCTCTTTCAAACGTTTAATTTTCCAATTTTTTCAATATGGTACATATTTCTAGTTGCATGTTTTTTTACCTTAGTTTTCATTTTACACTATCATACCCTTGTATTGTATAGTGGCTTTTCATTCATGGTTGTTCCCCAAGATTTTTTCTTCTTTTACTATTACTCCCACTATACGTTTTCATTGATATGGTTGTCAGTGTGAATACATGAACATGAGAAAAGGTATCCCTATGTTATTTATGCCTTCGGCACATGTCTCCAGTCCATGGACAATAGATACAAGCTTTTGGTAGTTTTGGATCAACCCCCATATTAGGTTGAGTGATGACATATGACCCAAGTCATTTTTATGGAAATGACTTATTCTATGATTCTTGATTTCTAGTATACGATTTGTTGGGTATGTTTTCATAAGTTAGGATAATGTTCTCATACCAATATTATTATCTTATTCTCACTTATTCTAATATATTAATGTCTCACATGTTTACCCTTGTTGATAATCTGAGGTCACCCTTTCTTATATTTATTTTTCCTCGGGTTATGATAAAAGTTATTAAGTATGGTTTTTCTATGAAGGGTACCATGTGATAAGAACTTTTTAGGTGATGTTGATTATATTTCATGAAATATGATCATTAGTTATCTAGTATTGAAAGTCACTATGGATTTATAGTTATAGAGAATGTACTATTATAAGATGTGTTAAATATTAATCTAAAATGATATATTATTTATATATGTAACATTTGGTTCACCTCATTCAATATGATCTTCCAATAATTTTTTAATGGTTTCTTTATGTATTAAATATATTTTAATAAGAGGTAACTTAAGAAAAATATCATGTATTTCCCTTTAAAGTTCATTAAAATTGGGGCAGACCCAACCTTTGTGTGCCCTGGTAATTGGAGAACAAGAATGAGAGAATCTATTAAACAAACATATTGTATATACATAATCAATAGAGTACATTATGGATACTAACCCCTACCCCCACCACTCTATTTATGTTATGGTCCCAGTTATTGGTGTCGCCCTAATTGGAAGAGCCACGTGAACATATTCTCTAATATATGTCTCCTTGAAAGTAGAAATATGAACTTCAAATATAAACATATCCCTTTTTATAGGTACAATGGAAACATTAAATTCCTCCACAATATCCCATATACTCATAAAAATTTTAAAATATACCACAATGACTACCTCATTAGTGTGTTGGGTAAAAATTTGTGAGTGGGTGGATAGTTAAAAATAGACTCACAGTCTTCATTAAGAAAATCTATTGTTTTTTCCATTACTAATTTTATGGTTGACGATGATTCTAAACATATGAAAAGTTTAAAAGTAATAAGTTATGTGTGGGGAGTGACCCAATAAATAAGGAATATTCAAATCCAAATAGATTTATATTATCCTTTTTAAACTCAGTGAGAGATTCTGGGGTGTATATGGCCACCATTAAATCTCAGATCTAGTTTATAGACAAAAAAGGCTCAATGATCTTATTAATGAATAATGGGATTTTTTTGGTGTAATATAACACCAAAAAACATTTATCGTTATACCAAAAAAATAACATTCTTTACTAATAGGTTCATGTGAAACAATCACTAATGGGGTTCCCTCTTTCATTAATATAGAATTCTAGATATCAAAAGCATGAGACCAAACCAAGATCCCACATTCTGTGTCCTTTAAACATTCCCCAAAATTTTCAAGGGAGTGAGATACTATAGTCAATAAATGAAATTTTTATTACATGGGTTAACATTCATATATATATGAAATAAATAATGGATTGACATGGAGGCTATCCAACCTCTTCAGGAAGAATATTCTTGGATAGTTACTTATCCTTTCATTGATTCTTGATTTCTGGTAAAGACAGATCAAATATTTTTACCATATGGATCATCATTGGAAGAGGTCGTTCATATGATTTTACTCCTCTATCATTATCTTCTCAATAAATAGTTCATTTTCATTATCATGTGGATCAATCTAATTAGGATCGTCTTCTAAGGTTCTCCCCATGTCATACATGGGAGACCCATCCATAACAATATCCACCCCCACCTATTGAAAGAAAAATGAAAAATATATTTAAAATAATGTTTTGAATCAATAAAAATTCTTAACAAGGATATTAAAAAACATGATTAAAATTGAAAAATGTATCATATTGCTCATCCAAGCAATAGTTGAGTTCTCCTTCTATAATTCACTAGTCCATTTGATCTTGCACCCACTTTTTCATAGGTACCCTCTCATCGGAAGCTAGGATCTAATTTTCTGGTTCTTGGATATATTTAATCACCTTTGAGGTGCTAATTTAATAAATAAAGACCTGGTAGATGGTTTTACACTCCCAATTTAAGGAATTTTTGGATTCCACCTTGAAGGACCACCCATAATTCCTCGATATCTATAGTAGAGGGATCTCTTCACCATAATTGAATTTCATTATAGAACAAATAATTTTGGGGGAAATTTTTTGTATTCTTTTTTTACCTTGAGGATGAACTACAATACTTCATCATCAACTACTTACCCGACCACACAATCTCTTTGGAGGTACTATTCTATAGTAATTAACCCAATATCCTTGGTCCCAACTATTTCGTGTTGATTACTCATTATAGGGTTATTGGGATGCCTATGGTTTTATTGGTTATATGGTTAAATAGATTCAAAAGAGACTCTTATCCTATATATATTCCTAATATCCATTTTTCCCCCCTCTATATATCTGACCATTGTAATTATTCACACACAAGTTTCTAGTATCCCTATTAGAAAATATGATGCCAACGATCAGAAACATTTGAGTACTATCATAATAAATGAATCCATTGATGTGTGTCTAATCACAAATTATGTATCCTATTGATTCATAATAACTCAATGATTTCTTCCCACTATTGGGTTTCACTCTTCTTTAACATCTTTTTGTGGTTTCACTATGCACATCTACAAACACCTAAAATTATTAGAAAACATATTGTGTGTACAAGCCTCATAGACAAGAAAAAAATTATTTGATATTCAGCTATGTAATCTCACACTACTATTTTTTATAAATACAATTCATATCCAACACTTCCATTATATGTTATTTTTTCAATTAGTGTATTTTCATAGAGATAGAATTTGAATTCTGAATTCAAACCCAGTAGCCTCAAGGACCTTCTTCTCTTTAAATATACTATCCAAATACCAAAGTTGGCGTCAAAAAAATTGATAAATTTTCTTAGATATTTACATATTCTAGGAGCTCATAAAGATTAAATTATACATCTCTCAATCACTATATCACCTGTAATTTACAAGTGATATGAAACATAGCCTTCTTGTTATATATATGAAATAAACACCATTGTATCCTCTCCATCACCAAATCTTCAATAATTATGGGGTTTCCTTATATTATCTAGGATTATACAATGATTTTACACTATTAAACCTCACTATGTGAGTATTGAACTAGGTCAAGTAGCCACTGATCCAAATGGAAAGGAACCTAGAAAGTAAATTAAATAGAGGGATATTGGGGGTGACTTCATGCCCCCAATTTTCATATTGGATTATCTATAGTTCATGGTAGTGTATGTTCGAAAATCACCTCTTATTCATTGAGTGACATCTATTTGGGTTCTTGAAGGAGGGTTTATCACCCTGGTAGATCATGAATATATATATATATATAGGCTTCAAATATGAATTTAAAATGTGGGTGGGATTCTATCCCCATGGTTATCACTGCCTACTTAAATAGTTAAAGGGATAGTATGGCCATCCACCAAGGGTATGACCATACATTCTCGGGGGATAAACTAGTCATAAATCACTCTCAATATTAGATACCTTGAGATATTGTTAATGTCTCACAAAATGATCACTAAATCTCTATTAACTTGGTGGAACAAATTATTTTGTGGACTCCATTAGTTGAAAAACTAAAGAATGAGGTTTCTATTGTTGAAAACATAAGTATGTCAGATCCAAACCACCTCATAAATCAACACTACATTAAATTGATCTCTAAATTTAGTAAATTTTTTAAAAATATTATTATAACACATCCATTTAGGTTTCACATCACCACTAGGGAATAAGTCCCAATCTTCCATCCATACCATCAAATAATCTATCTTTTCTAGTGTAAAATTTAGGAATATAAATATATCTCTTGATCATATTGATGGGATCCATCTTTAGGGTTATCATTATAATGATTAATTACAAATGTAGAAGTGACATCCTCTATGTTGACATTTTCCCCATTTATGATATTTTGGTATCTTTAAAATAGTTCTATAAAGTGAACCATAATCCTTGAAGTTTAGGATGAGGCCTCTAAACCCCAAAATCTATGATTATCCCATATCCATAAAGTGGAATAAAATAATATTCCATATAGTCCTAAAGATTATTTAATGTGAAATTCAAAAAAAAATAGAAGATAGTTCACATTAAATTGTGTACACATGCTCTATATCATTGTTCAGAAGTATAATTTATTCCACAGTAGCATCATCATAGATGATGAAAGTGGTACAATACATTAAGTTCCACTAATAAATAAAATGAAACTATTATTAGAATACATAATGGGAATAAAAATTCTGAGAATTTGGAATAAGAACCATTTGGTGAAAATTTCACAAAAGAAATATTTCACCAAGGTATCATTGATTGTCCGCCTTTTCTAAGGTTTAGGAAACTAGATATTATCTAAATTTACACTACCTTGTCCCTTATATCACTCTTACAAAATATTATTAATGGAAACACTCATAAAGTGGATATAAGGTCTTGTTAGATGATTTAATTACATTATGAAGATGGAAAACATAAGAGAACATAGAGTATAAAATAGTTAGTTCTTTCTCAAGTCATAATGATGTGAAAAATTATAGGGAGTCCCTTCTATTTCTGGGTAGAATTTGTATATTCTCCCATGTTTGAGTGTGAAAATATCATCACATGATAACTATAATTAAATCATTATCTCACATATAAAGTGTGTAGTGCACTACTATCTAGTACTACATGATCATCAAAATCAAATTTCTAGATATATGTTCGTGCTATAGTATATTTGAACTCTAGATTATACCCTCTTTGTTTATATCATATCTAACCCTAGGGGGTATTTTTTGGTGATTTATTTTATTAAATGGAACCATAAAATGATGAAGTTGAATCTCTTGGGATCCATCTATCATATTTTACCTAGCTTCATTAACATGATTAACTTTGTTTACCCATCTATTCTCATGTTCCTGGTCTGCTTCACTCATCCCCAGTGCACCCAGTTTCTCAAATGTTTCCTAAAAATATCACCCAACAGGGTCCATATTTGATTCCTTTCACAATCCAAATAGACACCTAGATCTCCGTTCTCTCATGAAACATTTTACCACTTCATATATCATTTTTTTCGAAAACATTGTTAGATTAAATTTTTTAGGGTTAATTGGATCATCCAATGATAAACACACTGAAAAAGAAAAATATTACCACCAGTTATTCTAAACTATTATAAAGGACCCCCAAGGTCACCAATAATAGAGTATTTTTCACCCATCCCCTACGAGGATCACTATACTTGAATGATGTGTAACCAAATATCCTAGGGGAACCTCATACTAAGAAAACCCCACTTACCCTAATTCCAAGAAAGGAAACAACTTCACATATCCCTACCCTATGGATAATACTCCTCTAGGATCTCAATGGGGAGATGCATCCTCTATTCCCTCACTAAGGATAAGCCTCCTCTAGCCCTCAATATAGTGAAGCCTCATCTAGTCCCCCCGCTAGGGAAAAACTTACTTTAGGTCCTTAATAAGGATAATCCTTCTATAATCCCTCAATAGGTTTAGTCCTCCTCTAGATACTTACTAGGTTGAAACAATCTCTAATCACTCACTAGGAAGAAGAATCCTCTAGGACTGGACTATGGAAAATTATTTAGTTATCACACCACTATGGTGAACCTCTTACTTCCTCTCCCATATTAGAGTTCCATGTACACCATAATATCCACTGTAAAATCACATTTCTAGGTATCCTACTGGGTTCTCCAGATATATGCATCTTTAAAATCCATTAGGAATTTCTGATCAGATCATATGGTACACTAGAGTTCCCTATCTTGACCATGTATTTCCTTGATAAAAGGAGGATCTAAAATTTACTCCCCTGATAGATATAATAATAACAGTAATCATATATATATATATATACCCTTATTAAAAAGGTCTCCATCATGATAACACTAGAGTGATCTCTTCTAAATCTAGTTTCCCATCATGGATACTGAAATATCACCTTATATAACATTTTTTCAATAAATTATCTACAACATAATATGCCACCAATTCTGGTGTAACCCCCATTTCTATTCACAATGATTATTTCGTCATATTTAGTCATTAATGAGCTTGGGACACCCATATCAAGGTATCACATGAATTGTCTCCAAATGATTCCATATAAAGTCATATTTCCAAAGGGTCCATTTATCCTTATATCTAAACAAAAATTGGATGGAATTAGTTACATCAAGTTAGCATGTATTTATATGTGATCCTTATTCATTCTCACCTAGTTCCCATGAAATACATTGGGATCCACTATAGGATTATGCCCCATATTATCCCCTAAATAGTCAATATCCCTTGTTATACTCATATTTAGGATTCTCATTCATAAAACCCGCTCATTTGTTTGTTTTTTGACCTTTCACAACACAAAATATATAATCATATAGTGTAAAAATACAACATAATATTTGTACCACAAGTTATTAAACTACACGATGTATTCCTACCACATGATCTTATGCTGTGAAACTCAAACTATATGGGATTTTATTCCTATTTTAGAAGGATATGTATAACACCTCATAGAGGTTCAAATTTAAAATCACCACTTTTTTATATCTCTTCATTATGTATTACCCCCTGTTTTAGGTATGTCCTAACTTTCTGAACTTTACATTGTCTTTTTTGTACTATTATCTTTAACTATAAAGGATTGTAAGCATAAAGGGGAGATGTTACTTGAAATTGGATGTAGGAAAATTCATGTCATGAATGATGGTGTAGCAATGCAAATATTCTTAGGAATATTCCATGAAATCCCTTCATAAAAAGAATGTTTCATCGGTGTACATCCAAAGTAATAAATGAAACAAAACATGTTCATAATGTGTGTTGGTTTTTTTTAAAATTAAGACATGTAAATGTGTCTATTGATGTATGCGTCCTCACAAGGAATTCATGATGTGAGTTTCTAATTCACATTGTGAATCCGTTGGGCCCATCTAGATTTACCTATCCTTATATAATAATTTTCTCATATTGGTTTCCAAATTATCACTCTATATTTTATGTGTTACCGTTGGCAATTATCAGTGAACTTCAATTTTTGGAATCTGATTCCAACAAAACTTTGAGAATTTGTTTGTATAAATAAAATGTTAGGGTTCCATTATTCCTTATCATTTTTGATCTCTTTATGTAGGATTGATAAAAATCATATATTAGTTTTCAATACCTAGTTATGGGGTTTAAATTTTTAGTGATGATATATTCTTGTATTTTTATATAGGAATATAAGGAAAAGTATGGCCTATAGAATTCTTTAATATTCCTTGTGTAATTGAAATCAAAGTTGGTGGTTTCTATCCCAATCTACATTTCTAGAACTAGTTTCCTTGAATCTTGATGAATTTTTCTTGTAATGATATTGTAAATATTCTATGTATTTTATGTGGAAATCCCTTTATTGAGGTGATCTCAAAACAGTAGTTTTTAAAGATGATAATTATATGTTTGATTAAATTTTTTCAATATAATTTATTTTCAAGATAAATTTTTTCTCTGGAAAACTATTTGATATAGATGATGGTATTGTAATACATGGTGGTGTGTCTTCATATTTCATTGTATGATGCCTTATTAAAATAGACTTGGTTCTTAGTGCCAACTGTAATGGAACAAGGGAGTATCACTTAGTGAAAACTTTGTGAAAGATAAATTTCCACTCAAATGGTTGAGATTATAATTCATCAAGCACGTGAGTTTGAATATATAACAATTAAATGGGTATTCCAAGTAGAATTTTAAAGGGAAAGTGGAAGTAATGATTTTTTTAAATTTCATGCTTATATTTTTTTCTTAAATTTTTGTTGATATCCTCACCCTCTATTTCATGTAAAATGTGTCAATTTTTTCTTGTCCAAGTGGAATCTATTAGGATGAATTTGTTAAAATCTTACTGAGTGACATAATCACCCCCCTTCTAGGTTACATTAGTGCATTTAATAATTTTATCCACTAAGTTGAAGTTATATATCATGTTTAGTACTTCTCTAGTGGTGATCATTGAAAATATGGAATGGTTCCTAAAGCTGGATCTAGGGAGTGTTTGCATAATATTATGGGATGGTTCTACTTTGGTGCCAATATCTATTAATTTTGATTCATTTCATTTCTCTCTTATCTAATTTTATACATTTCACTATTATTGAGATTGTATTGGTATTTCATTGAGTTATGTTATTTAATATTCATTAATCATGTAGTTGGTATTTATGGTATTATTTCTTTTTAGAGGGTCCTATATTTTTTAAGGTAAAACATCCCCAAACAATTTACTAATCCCTCGTAATTTATTTCTATAATTTGGTGTCCTAGGGATTTCACCTATGTCTAGTACTATTTTTCTATTATGAAACTGATGGGGTGGGGTGGGGTGTTATAAATTATATCAATGTTGTTCGGTCCTTGGTTTTGGGTTTTATCAAGGAGATAAGATTGATGGAACTTGAAATGTAGTGTAGAAAAGGGTGTACCTATCATTTTTATGCTAAAATTCATGTTATCATGGTGGTTTAGGTAAAAAAGTGTTAAAAGACACTTCTAAGAGTTTCATTGTCTCATATTCATGGGTTTATCCAGTTAGTATTGTATAAAATTAATTAGTATAGATTCTCCCCACTAGTAATTGATTATTCATATGTTTTTCAAATGTTTTTTGAAAATGATTAAAATAGTTTTTCTTGAAATGATGCTTTCACTAGTTGTTGATTATCGTGGTGATAATTTTTTATTATGTATATGAATTAATTTATGCCTTAAGTTCTTATAAATAGAATTATTAAATGTTGTATTGTTATATTTATAGCAAATGGAACCAATAAGATGTCATAAAAATCAGCAGGAAGAAGCTCTTGAAAATGTGGTTACACCTGAGCCAATGGTGAACTAACAGCTCATGTAGTGTATCGTGCTAGTGTTTCAAACCATTGATAGAGGAAATTGAACTGATAAACCAAGTCAAGTAGATAATTTGGTGAAGTTTCTGAAAAATAATCCACCCCTTTATCGAGGGGGTATTGAACCTAAAAAAGTAGAAGTGTGTATCAACTATATGAATATAATATTTTATTTGCTTGGTTCACTAACAGAGTTGAAGATTAATTTGGAAACCTATATATTGGAAGATATTTTTTTACCAATTCTTGGATTTATCAATCCAAAGTAAAACTATATGTTTGATTATGTGGGATTTGTTTTGATTAATTTATCAAGAAACAATATTATCCCCACACATTCAAAATTGCATGAATATTAGATTTATTTAACATGAAATAAGAAAACCTCTCCGTGAAGGAGTATGCAACCAAGTTTATGAACATAGTACATTTTTCCCTTAAATAAGATACTATTATATCCAATAAAGCACATATATTTGAGTTATTATTGTTACTAGAGATTAAATCCAATATAGTTTTATCTATATTAATGATTTTACATAAATGGTCTATAGAGAAATGAAGGAAGAAAGAGATGTTGTTGGGAAACCTATGAGAGGTATTCTATTTATTCACATGGGGGTAGATTTCAACTCTAGTTATAGAAATAAGGTATAGAGGTATGTATGTTATAATAGAGGTAGCTCAACTCGAACTCAAACTACATAATCATTTAATTTTCCTACAAAATTAAATAATAAACCAGATTGTTACCAAAGAGGTTCATTAACACATAGTAAGAAATAATGTACTGCACCACCATGTAATTGACACAACTATGGAAAGAGAGGCAATATCAATAATTTTTATATTAAACATAAAATAGCTATAGGTGGAACAGGATCGACTCATCCTCGTATTTCATTTGATCAGAATGAATAGTCTCATTAATCTAGTTCAAGTCTATAGACACGGGTAAACTAGGAAATTTCCATAAACACAATTTTTGTTCATTAGACACCATAGTATGAAATAAATAGTTGTATCATTATAGATGAGTGACAATTATGTGGTGAATAATAGGATATTATGATTTAAAAACTAAGTCCCTATACAGTGCAAGGTACCATTCTTCTAAACTCGACTCTCATGCATGTCTTCTTTGATAATGATTCATCTTGTTCTTTCCTTTCTTATTCTATGGTTAAAAAATTAGAGCTACACATGGAGATGATTCCCCATGTCATAAGTATCAAGTCACCCCATGGACAGAAGGAAGGTAGTGGTTTCAAATTCCTATTATGTTCTATTACCATTGATGTAGTGTAGTTTCTCGATGGGTTTGTATTCCTACAGAAGGATGAATTTTATTTAATATATGGTATGGACTGGATGGTTGAATTTAAATCCCATATCGACTACTACACTCCATAGGTAATGTTTACAACCCCATATGGAGTCCCTAACCTTTTTTAGGGGGTTTCGATATAAATATAGGTAGATAAATACCTTTATGGATAGTTAATGGAACCATATATATCTCATCAGTAGCAATGACCTCGAGTTCTACTAATGAAGTAGATAATGGTAATCCTTCTAAAATAGTGGATCAATTCCTAGATGTCTTTTCATATTATTTATCTAGGTTACCATCCAAAATGGAATCTAATTTATTATTGAACTAATCTTATGAACAAGCCCTATTTCACTACCATATTATATAAATGATCCAACTAAGTTACAAGAATTAATGGTTTGCTAGACGATTTGGAATGAAAATTATTTATCTAATGGAGTACATCGCCATGGGTGGTACCATTTTTATTCATATATAAGGAATATTATACTCTCCACGTGTTCATTGATTATCCTAAATAGAATCATGTAATGATAATAAATTGGTATCCACTTCCTCCAATAGATAATCTATTTGACAAATTAAAGGGAGACAATTGGTTCTATAAATTGATCTAAACTTAGGATATTATCTTCTCAGAGTTATAAGATAAGATATTTCAAAGACATAATTTTAGATTCTCTATAGACATTAGGAATATGTATTAATTCCTTTTAGTCTATCAAATGCATAGGCAGTTTTCATGGATTTTATGAACTATATATTCAATAGGTACCTCAATTATTTGGTCATTGTATTAATTATTGATGTTATATTTATTCCCAAAGAAGTAATGACAATGAGGGGAACTTGAAAGTTATATTGAGTGTCTTGTGAGATCATATTTTGTATTCTATGTATTCTAAGTGAAACATCTGTATTAAATTAGTATGTTTCATAAATTATGTCATTTACAAAGAAAGAATATCAGTTAACCCTTGGAAGATAAAAGTAGTAACCTCTTGGAAAACACAAAAAAAAAATTAGATATGTAGTTTTCTAGAATTAGTAGGATATTATCACAACTATATTTAGGATATTTCAAGAATTATTTCTCCAAAGATGACTTAAACCAGTAAAGTTGATCCATTTTAAAGTAATGATGAATGTTAGAAATTATTTTTGGAACTTAAAACATGTCTGAGTTTAAAAACCATTCTAATCATACCAAAACTTGAAACATACTATGTGGATATTATCATGTGTCTAGATCTTGTAAGATACCTTGTTTTTTCTAAGGTTTGAGGAAGTTTTAAGTGTATGATATGAATTATCCTATGTATGTCCTAGATTTTTTGGTGGTTTTCCATTCCTTAAAGACATGGAGATGTTACCACTATAGAAAAAGTTTCATAATTTTGAAAAACAATAAGTGTTTGAAATAAATAATTTCATATTGAGACATGAACATGAATAAATTTAGATGGGTAGAGTACCTAAAAAGGTTTGATTTAAACTAGGTATACACACCCAATTAATGTAATTCTGTAGAAGTTGAATTGAGCTGGAAATCATACAGTGTGGTGGTCTGAGAATCTTGTGACCAATGGATATTTATTGTCATAGTCACTGATATGCATTTAGACTATGATGAACAAGGTGAGAATGAATTTTTATTTCAACAAAGTCTTATTTAAAACTTAATAAAGTTGGTAAAATAATATCTGATATAATATTCTATTTATATCCCCATTAGTTCAAACATAAATTGTAGGGATACTTATGAAGAATATAAAGAAGATGGGAACTCTTTGTTATGATTCAAAAAATGAACTACAGTTCCTCAAACATGTAAGGAATAGATTCATTTAGTGTATCACCATTTTAAATAGTTTCTTTATCCATGTGTTTAGAAAATGTATGAGGTGATGAAGCCATGTTTTTTTGTGAAAGTATAAAAGGTAATATTTCAGAATTTATGATGAAATGTATAAAATGTCAGTAGGTAATGGTTTAACATCAAAGATTGACTGATATGTTGCAGTCTATTCCTATAACATTATGGTAGTGGAAGAATATTCTGATGTATTTGTTCATAGTACTGCTGAGAACATTATGGAAATATGATAATATATGGGTAGTAGTGGATCAACTTAAAATTTTGGCATACTTTATCCCTATCAGATAATACAACATAGTATATGACATGGAAAAACTATATATTTGAGAATTGATCAGGTCACATATAGTTATTCATTAAAATGTATCTGATAAAGACCCCCATTTTACTACTAAATTTTGGAAATTGTTAAAATAGGATATTTGAATTCAATTGACTGTGATCACAACATATCATTCATAGATAGATATATAGAGAGTCATAATTCACTATTCAATCATTAGAAGACATTCTCACATCGTGTGTCGTAAACATTGGTGGTTCATAAAATAATCATATTCATTTGGTTGAATTCTCCAATAACAGCAACTATCAGGAGACAATACATATTCCACTATTTAGGTTTTTTTTATATTTTTCCTTATCATTATCATTTATATTAAGTAGAAATAAGAGAGACATATTTGATTGGCTTGAGTCTTGTCCATGAAACTAAAGACAAAGTCCAAATAATCTGGAAGTGGATGGCTATAGCACAAAGAAGAAAAAAATTATACGTATATAATCATGAAATACCTTTATTATTTGGTGTCATTAACCAAGTTTTCTTAAAAGACCCACCAAAACATGGTAATCAAAACTTGGGGAAATAAATAATGTTTACACCCAGATATGTGTGACTATTTGAGATTATAGAATGGATTGGAATGGTTAAAAACTGATTATAATTATTATAGAGATTTAGTGATGTTCATAACATCTTCTATTTTCTCAACTAAAGAAGTATCATCCCAATCCATGACAAGTGATCAGTTGGGATCATGATAATCTTAAGATGGATGAAACTTTAATATAATAATCAGTATGGGTTATGGATGGATAACAAAAGACCCTTAGAGAGAGATATATATCCTTAGTGTGAGTACTGTAGATTTACAGTCAGTTTCAATAGGAAACCAAGGAAAAGGAAAATTTTATGTGGGAACACTGGTCTGAGTTTTTCAATGTCACCATGGATATCCAGCTTCCCGGGGAGGAAAAGACCAATGGTGGGGAGAATGTGGCACCCCAATTTTTAGGTGCAGCATCTCTTTATGAACTTTCCTTTATATTTGGATTCATAGGATATTTAATTATAATTTTTTAGATTTGTGATAAGATCCTATAATCTAGCTATAAAAATGATATAAGAAAATTCACATTGTGAATGATGGTTTCACAACATGAATCTTCCTAGGAATATTCCTTTAAATATCTTTAATATGTGAAAGTTTTTCTAGGTTTATAGCCATGGAAATAAAAATCATGAAACATTTTCATGATGTGAATGTGGATTAATATAAAATTAAACCAGGGTGATAAGTTTATTGACGTAGGTACCCTCTCGAGAAATTAAATATGTGAGTTTATAATTCACATTGGAAATCTACTGGGCCCAACCAGTTTTACCAAGACTGCAGTTGTAATCTTCTCATATAGGTTTCCTTATTCTCCATTTCAGTTTCCATGGTGAAATTAGATTATTTATATTGAACATATATTTCCAGACTTGTATTCTAATAGATCATTGAGCATTTGTTACTTGAAATCAAATGTTAGGGTTTCTTTATTCTTTATCTTTTTGGATCTGTTTGTGTTGACTTAATTGAAACCATATATCCATGTGTGATACCTAGATATATGGGTTTGTATTTATTTATATGACACCTTATTGGGTTTTTATTGAGGAATAGAAGGAAGATATTGATATTTGGAATCATTTAATATTCCGTGGGAAAAATAAATTGAGGTAGATGGAATCTCTCACACTCAACGATTCTAGAACTTGTTATCTTGAATCTTGCTAGATTATTCTTGTTATTTTATTGTAAATCTCTGGATTAGTTTATTTTTAAAACAAATGTTTCTATTTTATCTCAAATGGCTAGTTTCTAAGGATTCTCATGAGATATTTGATTAAATTTTTTCAATGGAATTCATTTTAAAATGAAATTTTGTATATAGAAAACTATTTGATATGGATGATGGTATAGGAATACATGGTGTTGTGTGTTAAAATATTATTTTTTAAGGCCTTTTTGAAATAGACATTGTTCACAGTGTTAGATGGAAAGGCACAATGTGATACCACCAAGTGACAATATGATGAAAGATATATTTCCACTCGTGAGTGTAGGAATTTTAATTAAACATGAATGGGTGTGTGACTAAGGAATATAAAAATGGGTATTCCAAGTGGAATGTGAAAGGGAAACTGAAAGAAAATATTTTTTTAGAAAAATATTTAAAAAAATTATTTTCAAAAATTATTTTCATATTCTTCCCTTATTTATTATATTAAATACGCTAAATTGTTCATTTTCTAGTGGAGTGTGTTAGGATATCTTTGGGAAATCATGTTGAGAGATATACCCACCCCCTACATTGTCACATTAGTGAATTTATAGATGTATTATACCAAGATATGGGGAAGGTTCGTGTTTCTTACTTCTCTAGTGGCGATATTCAAAATTATGGTTTGGTTGTTGAAGTAGGAGTTGGAGATTGTCTATATCTTGGTCTGAGATGGTTCCACTTTGGTACCAATGTCTTTCTGTTTAGAGTATTTTCCTTTCTATCAATTTGTTTTTCATTGTACTCAGATATTGTTCTTGTATTATCATTACATTGATTGATGTTATTTACAATTCATGCATCATGTAGTTGTTTCTTATTCTGTTGTTTCCTTTTATCAGGTCATGTGTTCATCCAGGGAAATCATCCCCCAATGGGTTACTAAGCCATTGGAATTTCATTCCTTCCTTTGGTGTCATAGGGATGTCAGATAAGGCTATTAGGATTTTTCCTCTTCTTTAGCCAATAAGGAGAGGTGGGGTGGTATAGACGTCCTTGTAAAATTTTGTAAAACTACAATTCAATATCCTTAACATTAGATGTTAAATTGTGTGGTGTGGTCCTATGACATGATCTTAAATTGTGCAACTCAAACTATGTGGGATTTTATTCCTATTTGAGAAGGATACGTAGGACACCTCATAGAGGTTCAAACACAAAATCACCACTTCTTGATATCTCTTCATTATGTCCAAATTCCATATTAATAATACCTTCATTGTGTAACAGAGAGATATTTTCATGTTTCCTTAACTTTAAATAATTCAATGTTCTTTTTAGATTTCTACACATGCAATATCAAACATAAATAAAACCATGATATATTTTTATTGTTAAAACCAAGACATTCAATTAGGATGAATGAATACGAAAAATGACTTTATGAAAAAAAAATTAGAAATAAAAAAACTCTATTTTTATATAAATAAACTTTATTTAGTTTATAGAAAATGACTAATATGATCTTCTATTGTTTAGAAATGAATTTTTCAAGATTTTTAATTTTCATGCGATATATATTTCAATTTCAGGAAAATTTTTAATAATGATCAAAAATAAATTTTGATATTAATAATTTTTTTAACCAATTTAGTTTCAAAATGATGTGAAATAAAATTATAATAGTTAATATTTGTAAATTACATTTTCTAATAAAAAAATTATTTTCATTATATTTTATGATTTCATTAAATAATTGAAATTATAAATATTATAAATTGAATTTGATAAAATTAAAATCTTATTTTATTTATAATAAATATATTACCTTAAGATTATTTATTTTATACTTTCTTAAAATAATTGATGTTTAGGCGATTAGTGTAAAAATTGCCAATTTTTCTAAAACCCGTCACTATTATAACATTACAATAATAAAATAATTACATAAATATTTTTAAGCCATCTTTATATAATATATATAAGTAAAATAAATGATTTAAAATTACAATTTTTATTATAAAACTAATGTATAGTTTTAGAAACTTATGTTATATTTTATACTAAAAATTGTTACCATTTTCTTATATTAAGAACTACTTTTCGTCGCTTCCAAGAATATAATCAATAAAAATGGATTTCATTTTTAAATAAAAATTATAATATTTTTAATATGAATGATTTTAGTTTTGGTTATAAAATTATGATTACTATGATTTAAGTTAATTATTATTCTAATGGTAAAATTGTTATTTGAAAAAGAATTGTATTATTAATATTGTATAATTTTTATTTAATCAATTAAATTAAAATATTTTAAATGCTGACTCTAATGTGATTTATAAAAACATATATAATTATATTATTACATATTTAATTAGTAACAAATGATAAATATGATTAAGAACACATAATGGTTAAAACACCATTTTTTTTAAAAACTATTTTCCAAAATATAAAATGTTTTAATTTTAAACTTAAATTTATATTATTTAGAAATTTAATTATATTAAATTTAGTTTACATTTATTTTTAGAGAATCCAAATATGGTAAGAGGTTTTATTTTATATTTTTTGTATTAAATAAATTACTTGGTTAAAAACTAGCTACCAAAGTAAAAAAAATTATTTGAAAACCCCTAAGATAAAATGACATCCATTATGTTGAAAACATGTGGGAAAAATCTTATTTGTGGGTTTTTCTACCCAAAAATATCCCAAATCTCCAATATTTCAAACATTTTGATTATTTGATCCTAGAATAGTGTAGTGATATCATTAAAAATTAATGGGTGTTCTCAAAAGTTTCTTTTTCTTGAATTAAAAATTGGGATCAACTACACCCTTTCGATACAACATTTAAAATTATAATTTCCCTTGAAAATATGACCATAATAACTCTAATAAAATTAATATCAACCTTAATCCCCCGGTCTGTAGAATTTATCCTAAGGACTTTTTTCCAATGAAATCTCTAAGAGAAGATTGAGTCTCTAATGTAAGTGTTACCTAATTTTTTATATAGTTTTCCTAATATTCCCATTCAAGAAATTTTATATCCCTTAAAATGTTGTTAAATAAATAAAATTATTTTAATATGATGTTATTATATGAATATAAAATCTATTATTTATTCCTCTCAATCAGCTATGGTAAACATAATCATATAGTGTGCGCAGACTACCACCTCCATTAAGTGACGTCTTTTGTTTTTGATAACTATCTATCATGGTTAGTTTTAATGGAATTGAAGAATAAAATTGATATATAAAATATAAATATAATTTTTTTAATGCAACATTTTAATTTAATTTATTTCCATGTCATTATTTGAGAAATGGAAAAATTAATCGTTTGTATGTGCGGACTACTACCTCCACTAGAAATAAGTTTCATTTGTAATAATCACAAATCATGTATTGATTGGAAAATATATTTAATATTAAAATATTATTTAAATATAACTATTAAAATTTAATACTCAATGAATCTATATTAGGATTCTTTCTACCATGGTCAACATACTTACATAAACAGTTTCATAAAAATTGACTGAATAATATCAAGTTACCAACATAGGTAAGAAAAGTATATAATAAATAAAAATAATGTCATAATGAATGGTCTATGTTAAATTAAATACAAAATACTAATGTTCCTAATAATTTATATAATAAACATAATTTCATTATTCAAGAAGTTAGTCACAAGCGCAGAAAGAATCTAGAACAAAGTAATTATTTTCATCTCAAATTCCTCTATTTGAGACATGTTTGGTATCACGAACCTAATTTAATTTCTATGTTATATATAATATATATTTTAGAATAATATCATGAATTGTCTTTTAATTATGGTATTTTAATATCAATTACAAGCCCACTATATCCTGTTTTTTTATTAAAATTTTACCCAATACACAATGGTTATTTGTCTCAAACATTAATTCCCTCAGCCATGTTTATGTTAAGAACCATGTTATACTTTGAATGGTTAATTCAATTAACATTATTATATATTTATCATATATTTATTTTATTGATTTTAAATACTCAAACACATCATTTCATTATCATAAAATTTATTTTAATCAATTTTTACATCAATTTTAATGCTTTTTGTTAATTCAATTTTCATTCCTTATTTCAGGTCATCCTATTTGACATATAAGATAGGTAAATTATAAAAATTTATTATATTATGTTCTATTATAATTTTTCTAAAAATTTACATTCCTCCCACAAAATACACATTTGTTAAATATTTATATATTCAGGAATAATGTTTCTCAAAAAGTATACTGATAATTCAAATCACCTTTCTTTCAGTTATATTATTTCATCCTAATTTTCTTTCTTTCATGTTATGGTTATCCCACCTTAAAATATTATTTTATTAATATTTATTTACCTCTATGAGGAAAAATATTTTTTTACAAAAAATAATGTTGTGTTTCCATTTTTTCAATGTGATTTTTGTAAAAATGGTTTTTTCAAAATATTAAAAATGGGGTTTCCTTTCACATTCAAATGAATTTGTTTCCTCTACACGATTATAAAAGATAAAATTTATGAATTAGAAAGTAAATTTTATTGAATAGTATTTTTAAAATTAATATTTTTCACTTCACTATTTGAAAAATACTTTTAGTAGTAACCTATAACTTCATCTTTTACATCAATGTTAAAAATGTTTTCTGAAATCTATTTTATTTTTTTATTATATTTCTATTATTATTTTCAAATATATTTAAAATTATTGTGTTTATGATTAATTATTTATCCTCTATTATATATTTATCATTTATGGTATTGAACACATTGTATCAGACAATTTTATTCTTGATCCCTTATTTTTTTTGTCATTTGATCCATTCTTTTTGTGAGGATGTTTTCTTCTATTGCAACATCTATATATGTATCCATTGTTACATTGGGGTTATGTTCATTTTTAACCAACAAAATTATTTATATGGATAGATAATTATCATGTTATTTAATTATTGACTTACCTGTATGATCCTTTCTTTATATGGTGTGAAAATATCATTTTACTTATATAAGTTTAGAATATTTTCATCTAAAATTAATTTTATTCTATTAACATATGAAAAATTATGGTAATTTATTATGTTTTTATTCCAATATGGATGATTATTTTAATTTTTATAATGTATTTTTTAACTATCCACCTTTTTTATATGAATGGATTATGATCATGTTATCCCTTTTATTATCCTCAGCAAATGTATTATCATCACGAATGTTTTATTCCAACAGGGATGATTATCCAATAAAATATATATTTTTATATCATCCACCTTTTTTCTCATGATGGGTTATGATTATATAGTCTATTTTATTTATATGGGATAAATTATAGGAGTTTTATGTGTTTTATTCCAAAAAATTATTATTGGTAAAGTTTATAATGAGTGGTTTACTCAATATCTTATATGATGAATTCGTTGGAATAAAATAAGTGTTGGGTGTGGATTGAAATTATATGGCCACTACATGCATAAGTATGTATAATAAGACAAAAATATTTGGGTATTTTAGTATATTCCTTCCCAAAATAAGGTATTTCCTTGATTGTAAGATCATGATGTCATAGTTTATGGTATGGAATTACCTATGCAAGGTTATGCATTTCATTAATAAAGTGAAAATTATTGACATCCATCCGATATATTTATTTTCATTACTATCCATAGATATATTATGCTCTTATTTTCTACTAATTATGTAATTATGATGATTATTATACCTATATTTATATTTATACCATGTTTATGTCATCATTTCATCAGTTGTTTGTTTTCTATTACTGGGTGTTTGAGCTTGCCCATTCTTATGTTTCGATTTCCCAAGGTTATGAATAAAATCATTACATATGATATGTACAACATGACAGCTTATCTGGATAATTGAAGGGATATTTTTTAATACTTATTATGGATTTAGTAGTTTCTAATATAGTAGAAAAAAGTACCATTTGATACAAATAATATGAGATTTATTAGTTTATGTTTTTTTCAAATTCTCTAAATCTCTAAACCTAAGAATTCATGGGAATGTATGTAATGAAATGTTTGATTTAGTTAATTTAATTATTAGATAGTTAATTTTGGGAATATATAGTATTAATAAAAGAAATTATTTAAAGTATATAATTATACAAGGGATCTGGGAGTGTAGATCTGGGACATCATTCGTGGTTTTAGAGCTAGGTTTAGTTAACTTTATATATTAAGTTCTTTTTTAGAAAACATTAAGGGTCGGTAAGTTATGTTTGATCATAATTTAAATGTTATAAATAACCCTTTAGAACAGTATATGATTTAACATTAATAGAATAATGAAATTTTTGGGATTAATATAAGAGATATTTATTGAAATCCTTCAGGATAATTCTAATAGAGAATTATAAGTACAGGATAATATCTCAATGTTTTGGTATAATAGATATAGTGTAGTTTTCATAGAAATTATATCCCTGTCTAGATACTCCAAGTTGATGTTGGCTCTAGCATTGATGTACTCAAGGGAAATAACCCAAATAATAGTAAATTAGGTATTAACTCAATTGTCACTTACTGAAAAACAAAGATGCCTAACTGATAACCAAATTTGACACTCCAATGGGATATGATATGGTTTATTCATATTCTCTCTATTTAACCATTATGAAGGATTTGAGTTTTATTTTAACTAATTATCTTATATAACATAATATAAAAATGACCATGGATAACCAAGGATTGAATAAAGAGATTCATAGGTTGAACCAAAAGTATTATACGTTAAAAATAATGGTGAAATAGGGGAATACATATTTGGATTGATGTTTTCGTGTTCATATTTTTGATATTATCCTAACTATTTTTGTTTTAGAATTTAGTTGAAGGAATATCAAGAAGATTATGCTTAAAAAGATATGTTTCTAGAAATCATTATTTCTTATAACTGAATAAGGGAGCATAAGTAAATTTTTGATAATTTTATTATATTATTATTATTCTAGAAAATGTGAGTTTATTAGTCTTACTTTAGGTATTGAAATTGAATTTTTAATATAAATTAATCCCTACTGTTCCAATCTATATTCATCAGTGAGTGATATTTATTGATGATATTCTAGTATATTACAAAACAATATGAGGATTATGTGAGACATATAAGGATTTTACTTAAATAGTTCTTCTTTAATGGTTTGTAAACATATATTAAATGGTTTCAATAACCTCAAAAAGTTATTTTATGACTAGGTTATATTTTTTTGGATAAATATTGATAAACACATGGTTTAGGGATAAATATATTTTATGTTTAAAATGTTGATTGAATTTTAAGAAAGTGAGTCACATATTTTTGATAGCCTTGTAATTTATTATTTATTTAAATAAAAAGTAATCCTATATATTTTTTGTGATTTTTATCTAATTTTTTGGATTATTTGTGGGTTAAATATAGATTTAATTTGTATAAGAATATATAATCTCATTGTGGTTTTAATTAATGGAGATTAAAATGGTTTGGGTAAATGTATATTATGGATAATATGTTATTTGGGTGTATACATACATGGGTATATCATTATAGGAATGATTAATTTTTTTCAAGAAGGATAAGTAACATGATATAACCTAAGGGAGCAATGTATATATCATATTATAACTTATATCATGAATGATAAATATTTTAAGAATAGAATCATTTACTTTCATCAAGCATTAATAATTAAAATTGTGAGGATGAAATTTATTTTTGGGGGAAGAATGTAACAAAACGATATTTCAATTCATGATTTCCATTAAATAAATCAATGTGTTTGGTGTATTGATCCACCCGCAATGTTGAACTTAAAAAAAGTAGGATATGATTAGACCCTTAAAACATATCCATTGATTTAGGGGGAATTAATTGGAGTAGCCTCTTTATCAAATATTTATAGAAATAAAATAAATTCTACTTTTAATATGAATGCAATTAAATTAGTGTACATATACTGACTAATAAGATCTTTTATTATTTAAAAATTTATTTTTCTAGAAATTACTTTTTTTTGTGATATGTATTTCTATTTCAAGAAATTTATGATTAATGATGATAAATTAGGTTTGATAATAACAATTTTTTAGTACTAATTTAGTTACTAAATTATATGAAATATTAATAACAACAGTTAATATTTGAAAATTCCATTTTCTAATAAAAAACTCTTTTTTATTATATTTTATGATTTTATTTAAAAAATATAGTTTATAAGTTTTAGAATATTTATTGAAAAAGTAAAAATAATTTTTGGATTTATAATAAAATTATTATCTTAAGATGATTTTTTGGTATTTTTCTCATATAATTGTTTTTAAGTGAATAGTAAAAAATACCAAATTTAAAAAACACTATCAAGTTTATGATACTATCATAATAAAATAATGAATAAAATATTTTTAAAACAATTATTAATAAAAAAAAAAATATTTATAATTAAAATAAATAATTTATGAGTACTATGTTTTTTATAAAACCCATGTATTTATTTTTGGGAACTTAAGTAATATTTTAATTTAAATTTTTTTTATTCACTTATATAAATAATTATTTTTAATAACTTTTAATAATTAAATATATAAAAATTTATTTAAAATTTAGATTAAAATTATCATATTACGTTATAATTTCAATTTTAATTTTGTACATAAAATTATGGTTACTGTGATTTAAGTTAACAATCATGATAATGGTTAAGCAGTTATTCTCTATGATTTGGTTTACTAATATTCTGTAAATTTCAACCAATGAATCAAATTATTATATTTTAAATTATGAATATAATATGATGCTTAAGAACATATATAATTATATTAATAAATATTTAATTGGCTACCAATTCTAAATATTATTAATAATGCATAATGTTTAAAACACCATTTTTCAAGAAAACTGTTCCTCTATATATAAAATGTTTTAATTTAAAATTTCATTTTATATTATTTAGAAAATTAATTTTATAAAATTAATTTTTATTTTAATTTCATCACAAAAATTTTTTTAAGTGGTTTTATTTTATTTTGTTTAGTAATACATAAATTAGTTCCTTAAAAACAAGTTACCAAAGTAAAAAAAAGGTAAAAGTAAAAAAACTAAGAAAAAATGAATACAAAAACTTTTAAACCATATGTGGATATAATTTGTTAATGATTTACCAATAAATAAACACCAAACTCTATTATATCTAACTTTTTATCCTTTTCATCTTGAATACTATAACGGTATTTTTGAAAATTAAATAGTGTTCTCAAAAAGTGTCTTCTTGTTTACTTGAAAAATGCGATCACTTTCAACCTTTAAATATAACACTTTTCATTGTAATTTTAATTTAAAATCATCCTAATATAAATCTCATATAATTTAGTTTCTCATATATAATCACATGATCTGTAAATTTTATCTGCAGACCTTTTTTTCCAAGGAGATCTCTAAGAGAACATCAAGCCTCTGTTATAAGTATTAGTTAATTCTTAGTCTTTTAATTGTAATATTCCACTTATAAGTCTCTTATATACATAAAAATATAATCAAATAATTATAATTATTATACAATGATTTTTTTATATTTTTTTAAAACATTATTTAATTATCTCCTTCAAGTAGGGAAAATAAGAGTCCTTATTGTGTATGTGTGCGCGCGCACAGACTACCACCTTCACGAAGTGACATCCTCTATTTTTTATCACCTTACATTATTATTTTTAATGATGGTAATGATTAATAAATATGATATATATAATAAAAATATGATTATTAAATATAAAATTATCATATAATTTATTTCTTTTATTTGTTAAATCATTAAGAAATGGAAACATTAATAGTGCATACATATAGACTATTACCTCCGTGAGAAATGAGTTCAATTTTTCATCACCATCCATCATGGATTAATTTAAAAATATTTTTAATATAAAAAATATTTACAGTACAATATTAATATTCTTCTAACTATTGAACTATTTTATGACACTTTCTACCATTTTCGACCTACAAAAGGAGTTATGAAAAAATTGACCGAACACCCTCAAGTAACATATGTTGGCATGAAACCTATATAATAAATATAATATAATATAACAATAAATATACCATATTAAATTAAATATATAATTATAATTTTCAAAATAAGATATCTGATAAAATTAATTTCAATATTTAGGAAGTTAGGCATATGCACAGAACAAATCTAAAACAGGGTAAGGGTTTTTATCTCAACTTCTTCTCTTTAAGACATATTTGGAATTGTATACCTAATTAAATTTATATGTTTTATGAACAAAATATTTGAGATATAATATCATGAATTGTATTTTAATCATGGTATTTAATGTTTAATTACAAGACAACTCTTTCATTGTGCTTGGATTAAAATGATGCTCTAGCCACAAGGGTTCTTTGTCCAAAACATTAATTCAATCAAAAATGTTTCTATTATTCACCATTTTTTCAATTTAATGATGTATTAACTGAATATGGATGTATATTTATTATATATATTTTTTATTTATTTTAAATACTAATCAAAATTAGTTCTATATCATTAAATGTATTTTACTTAATTTATATTCCATTTGTAAAGAATTTTGATAACTCAATTATCATTCATTGAGTTATGATAATCCTCTCTCTTAAAAGCTGTGTGAATCCTAAAAATTAATTATATTATGTGGTGTTTTATTTTTTTATATACATTTACATTTCTACCACATAATACACCTTTTTAAATGTTTCTTACTTCAATGAGTATGTTTCCATAAAAGTACTGATAACACATATCCCCTTTCTTAGAGTTATATTGTTTCATTATGAACTTATTTTTTACATGCTTGGGTTCTCAAATATTAACATATTATTTTACACTAATTTTTCTACATATAATTTGAAAAAGATATTTTTAAATAAAATAATGTTTTATTTATCTTTTTAAAATGTGATTTTTGAATAAAATTATTTTTCAAAATATTAAAAATGGATTTTCCTTTCAATTTCCCATGTTTTTTTATCCTCTCAAAATTTCTACAAGATAAAACCTAAATATTTTTAAACCCCTATTATTGATGACAATTTTTAAAAGTATTGTATTATAATTTTTTTTAGCTTTAACTTTAGAAAAATTATTTGGGAAGTACCTTGTAACTCTGACTTTCCATTAATGTTATAAATGTTTTGTAAATGATAGTTTTAATGTTTTTACATCCACTTCTTTTATAATTTTTAAAGTAACTTTCCCTAATAGTGTTTTTTCATGGTTTATCTTTAAATATATATATATATATATATATATATATTTTCGGAATAATCTCGTGGCATTAAAAAAATATTTTTGATCCCTTCTTTTCTGATATAATTGTAAACAATTTTTTTTCGAGTATTTTTTCCTTATATGTCAATATCATTATATTTTTCCTCTGTTACATTATGGTTATGGTCTTTTTCAACTATCTACCTTCTTTATTTTGATAGGTTATGATTAATTTATTCTATTATTGACTTAATCATTTTATTGTTCATCGATATGGTGTGAACATCATATTTTACATAATTTATATTAGACGATGATCACCAAGAAATAATGTTATTATATAAAAATAAGGATAAGTATTAGCATTCCATATGAAGTTATTTTAATACGAATGAATATTAGAAAGTTGAAAATATATTTTTTAACCATCCAAATTTTTTATGAGTGGTTTATTATCATGTTATCCCTTTTATTGAGATGGGTAAATGTGTCGTCATCATGTATTATTATTATTCCAATATTTACGATTATCAACATGTTGGCATTTTATTGTCAGAAAATCCTCCCTCTTTCTACAGATTTTCTATGATCGTGTTATCCTTTTTATTTACATGCTGGAAATTATTTACTAAAATAAAAAAATATTTTATTTAGGAAGTGATCACTTTTAGGTGCTGAGTGAGAACCTGAATATTGGATAACCAAAAAAATGAAGTTAAGCTTTATAATACATCACCATATTATTTCATAGGAAATAAAACATGTAAGTGTCTTTGACCCTTTAATTTACTCTATCTTACTTTCATTATATCCTTGAATTGTGATTTTGTCTTGGGGGTAATTTAATCACTCACTACAATAAACCTCTTATTTACTCCTTATGTAAACCTAGTTATCTAGGTTCTCATAGGACATCTTCTTGGATTTCCCCCATGGGGAAAGAGGAGAATAATTACAGAAACGTGGTTTAAGGTTTCATTATTATGGATCATTTATAAAGAAATATTTTTAGTACATATAACTACCACCCTAGTCTAATACAACCTTAATAGTTTCCATCCCATGACCCACCGAATGACTGAAAAACTAAGAGCACAAATCATTCATTACCTTGGTTTTTTATTCCTTCTTGGAATAATCTATGATTTTAATTCCTTCCCTACCTTACCTTCACTAAATAAGACAAGTTATATATTCTTATCTTTGAGCAACCAATCCATAAACCTAGATGGAGGAATAGTTCTTGCGCATTTTTTCCTTCCTCCCATGGTTGATTGTAAAACCATGTTCATCAGCTGCCAATTGTTTATCCTTATTCATTAGAGAGAACTAGGGATCCTTATTAACTTAAAACCGTGGGGGAAAATGTTACCTACCCCCACCCCCCAACACATTCTCTACAAACACCTCAAGGAAGGGAATACCACACTGTTATTGTATTGAGAAACCTCTAGACACCATAGTGATACCTTAATCAGATATCATCCAACAATCAATAAGAGAGGAGTGAGAACCCTAAGAAACCTATGGTAAATATTTTACCACCCTCTAATCCTTTTTATAATCTTGGACCTTAGTAACTTTCATATTATTACTTAGTGCAGGACCTAGGGATCCAGTGGTCTTTGAGAGAGAAGTTTGGATAGTGGAGGAAACCAATACATGAACGACAGCTAGAGCCTAAACAGGACCATCATCAAAAAAGTGGGAAATTTACATGCTATAAACTTATTATTTGTAATTAAATATGTCATTAAAACCTACACATCAATGGAATCTATATTTCTAAGTCCTATAGTGGAATAAAATAGAGAAAAATGACAATATTCTAATAGAAAATCAATTTTAATAGGTTTTCTACACCACCCACTAAAAAAGGATACTATGAGGAGGAACCCTAGGAAAATCCATGTAACACCCCGAGCTTCCACAATACGCTTCTCATTCAATAATGCAATAGCTTGCATTGTACGCAACTTCGAGTTCTAAAACACCGCGACTAATCAAAGTAGCCGTTATGAATAGTAATAACCACTTTTTAAAATTATAGAAATTTTATATTTCAAAATGGACTTAATTTTTGGATTCGGAATATCGAAATTACCCTATGTTGAATTTTTGGTTTTTTTCTGAGAACTAATTTTTTATGAATAGTGAAAAATACTTAAAAACAACTTTTTTAATCAAAATAATTTATAGTGATAAATTATACTATTTAGTGGTTTTAAAGTATAATTAGAATATATTTTTACCATTTTATCCAATGCTGGTCATTAGAATTAATTTAACATTGAAATTGGACATAAACAATTGCCAATCTTTTGATATAAATTGTTTCTTAAAAACACGCTATTTGTTGTGACAGCGGGAATTAATTATAAAATTAATTAATTCAACCTATATGTTTAGAATTTTTTAAAATAGACATAATTTTTGAATTCGGAATATCAATTATAGCTTAGGGTGAAATTTTGGCATTGTTCTGAAAAACTTCAATTTTTGATGAATAGTGAAACCACTAAGTGGTAGTTAAATAACTGATTTTTCGTTTAAATGAAATATTACCACTTCTGTGATTTGATTTTCAAAAAACCGACATACATGGTTGTCAATAAGAAGTAAAATTTGGTTCAATGAGATTAAAATAATTTTTTGGTGAATAGTAACTTTTAAGTTCTTAATCGCGATTAGAGATAATTTGTGTAGTTTAAGGTAAAAATAATGTTTTAATAATATGAGATGAACTTGAAACTTGTCCTAATACTATTTTATGAGTCATGGCCGACCAATACAACGCATGGGTAAACTTGGGGACCCCATCGAGCCACTTTGGTTGGAAAATGACATTAATATATATTTATTTAATGTTAAAATTAAATTGACACAAACATGAGTTGTTTTACTAAAAAAGTTTTTAAGTGGGGTTACACAAGTCCAAATTTTGACTATAAATATTCATTAGAAATATAAAAATATTTCCTACATCATAGTATTTTTTTTTATAATTTTTATACATTAAATAAATTAAATTATTTATGACATCATGATGATGCAGCGATGACCTCATTATTTAACGATTTAAATAAAATGGAAAGATAATGTAATATCTAAGACCTACACATGTCCAAAACCTATTGGATGAGGAGATTTCGAACCCTTATCACCTTATCCTAGAATTATACAAGTGTGGGACCTTTATAATCCGAAAAGAATTGTATAATAGAATAACATTTCATTACTTTCCAAAAGTGCCCCTCCTCTCCACTTATAAAAGCCCCCACCGCTACCACCTCATTCACACTTTAAAGCCATTTGGCTCGGCCAAAATCAACCCAAATACTCTCCCAACTTTCCCCTCTTACTCTTAGAAGCCTCACTGTGGGAATAACGCTTCCCAAGGAAGCCTTTGGCTAAAATCAAAAAGAGTTACCCGATTTTGAGGTAATGTCTTCTCTAATGTTGTTTTGTTTTATTTTTCTTCTCCAACCCCCTAAACTATTTTTATTCATTTCTTTTGTAACAAAAACAGTATACTCAATATACTAGGATGTTTTTATAAGAAGGATTAGAGCTACACTCACACACACCTACATCTAATGGTTAAAGACATACGGTTTCTGTAGATGGCGAATTCCTGCTTCACGAAATGATGATTGTTCAACACTCATATAACACCTTCAAAGGTGGCCATTAAGATGTCACTATATTTATATATGATATATAATATGTTTATGTTTTACTTATGCTTCTTTATTTCTCATTTATGGCATACTTTATGATTTCCATTATGGGTAAAACACGATAATTTCATTTTAGGAAGTGCGGACTACCGCCCCCTCAAAGTGATTTGAATCGTTAATGCAATATGTGGGATGTATAAAGGATGGAGTAAATGGTATTATACACCATAGTATAATGGAATTATATTATACATTTATATCATTATCATTTCATGCCATTAAATACGAAATAGAAATGAAAGTAGCGTTCATGCATACGTACGGCTTACCGTCTCCATGAACGGTGCATTTCATTTCATACCTCTAAATGTTACATAATATTATAAATTAATATGTATACTGGATATATATGATATATATGACATCTAAATCATGAATATAATTCTGGAGATAATGGATATTCTACCACATAAACAACTTGTAATTTTAAGAAGTTTATTGTTGACTCAAGTACCAAAGATCGACAAAACGACCATTACTAACTTAAATAATTACATAATGTTCATATCATTGTAATAAGTGATATAAAAAGGATAATGAAATTTAAAATGGTTCTTAATAAGGTATATATTAACTCTAGTTTATTATTCAGGAGGTTAAAGAACGGTTGAGTCAAGTCAAACATGAGGTAAGGGAACTTCTTAACCCAATTTCCATTCTTTGGGTTAATCTCCTACTTTCAAATTACGTCATGATATTATTTTGTCCTATCTAGTATTTTTACTTTCTTTATGTGTACCTATAGTGAATACACATAATAGATCTATTTTATTTTAAAAATGATCTTTTAAGGACTTCGTCTCAATCTCCTTTCATTGATGCATATTTGGTTTTATACACATCTTTCTTTTATACGGTGTATAAACCCCTTTGACTTTTACGTTTATTCAAAAGGAATCTTTTTTATACGAAGCGTTTTTCTAAACGAAAAAAGGGAATGTTTTTCTTTCTGTACTTATGCGGTGACAACGAATTCTCTGCCGTCGTGACCATTATTTGAGTTTCGTCTTCCTCTACAAGCCATCTTTTTTTTAATGAAAAATAAATACAAAGTTTTAACTTTCTTTTATTTTGGTATTGAAAATGGTTTTGAAAGCGTTTTTATTATATCAATGTGTTTTATTGATATCTTGTGATTGAAATGTGGAAATGTTATGTTTCCTTTATGCATGTTTTATGAGATACGATTATGTTATGGTTTATGATATGTTTAAACTTATTCATATGAGGAATGTATTGGACTTAATAAGTGATGGGTGGAGCCCACTATAGCTCCTTGATGCATCGGTAGGTCTCACGAGACAACTAGATGTGGAATTCGCCGAGGCCCTTTCCCAATTTTATTTATGGTTTTGGCCGAGGCCTTAATCATTTTAGACGTCTTGGCCGAGTCCTTGACAAAATGTTTCATAATGTCTGGCATTATACATTCCCTCATTATGAAAGTGGTTATTGATGTTGCATGTGATTATTCGACTAGTAGAATATCCATGTCAGTAAGTAAATGGCATTATTTAATTTTATTTTTCCCATATTATACTGAATTTCAACTTTAAAAAGGCTTTTGTTTTAGTTATACATTTCCTTAAATGTTAATGTTTATTTATGAAAGCTTCCGCAATATTGTTATCCTTACTGAGCATCTGAGCTCACCCCTTTCAATGTTTTAATATTTTTCAGGATGTGAAGAAGTATTTTATGAATGACCTGCAGGGATAGTCAGAAGAGGATATGAGTGTGGACTATGGAGACTTTGTTATTGTAGTTTTTCACTTTATGATGTAATGTAACGTTTACGAATGTATCTAGTGTTTCCAATGCTAATAAACTAATCGGTCTTTCGAGACTTGATCTTTTGTGATCATGCCAATGTTACGAAGTAATGCACCGACTCTGGGTAGCTGGGGTCGGGGCGTTACAGTTGGTATCAGAGGCAGTTTAGTACTATCCTTGGAAGCTAGATTTAGATAAACTCTGATTAGAGCACATAGCCCGAAGATAGACTTTAAGGATTAGTATAGAAGAACTTCCTAGAATTTTGGTATTATAGATATTTTGTGAGTTTTCTGAGCAATACATCCCTGTCTGGATACGAGCAGGTAGAGGCGGCTCTGGCACAGATGTACCTAGGGGTAAAACCCGAAAACACCGCTTTGAGCTAGACTCGAACGGGAACTAGTGCACGACAACGGGCCTTGCTGCACTCTTGGTTAGAGCACTCCCGGGGGATATGCTTAGGATAATTCTCATTTTCTTTACAAACCACTATGAAGGGTTATGAGTATATACTTCCTCAAAGAAAACATTTCTTTTTATGATTATGGATTATATCCATAAATAGTTCAATTTATGTAAAGTGTTTTACAAATATGGAATTATGTATTTTATTTCATAAACTAATCTAGTTTATGCTATTGTTTAGAAATGGAGCCTAGTGGAAGGAATGGAAACCGTATCAATGCACGCACTCCGTGTAGGGATTTCCCTCCTGCTCAAGATAATTATTGTGGTTCTGGAGATACAACTGGTGCTGATCAACTTATTACCATACTATGAAAACTCACTCAGGTTATGAATAATAACCTTACTCGTATGGATCACCCTGATCCACAACGTGGAGGATAAATATTAGACCGCTTCATGAGGCAACAACCGCCAACATTTAATGGGGGTACAAATCCATTAGTAGCTGAGCAATGGATAAACTCCTTAGAGAAAATATTCCATGCCTTGGGGAGTAGCGAAAGGGAGAAGGTTGTCATGGCAGTTTACCGCCTTACTGGAGATACCGATCAGTGGTGGTCGCTGATTCAAAACACAAAGGAAGATGATGACGTATCAAATATGGAATGGAGGGATTTCAAAGATCTTTTCTTAGAAAAATACTTTCCTCGTGACCATCAAGTAGATATAGAAAGGCAATTTCTGAGTCTGAGGCAGAAGGAGGATGAGAATGTCGCAAAGTATGAGGCTAACTTTACAAGGTTAGTGAGGCATGATGCCGATTATATACGTAACCCAAGGAGTAATATTGATCATTTCTTTGATGGGTTAAAACCATTTCTCCATCGAGCTTTAGTATCACAATCCTTCTCATCATACGAAGATATTGTCTCGTGTGCTATCAAGACAGAAAAGGAATTCTCTAAGTCTTATGACAACAAAGTAAAGCAAGAGAAGAAGAGAACGGTGGAACAAGAGACAGATAAAGGGAAAAAGGGAAAGAAGGATTTTCCATTATGTGATAATTTTGGGAAGAATCACCGTGGTACTTGTCTAAAAGGATTGGGAGTTTGTTATAAATGTGGAGAAAAGGGTCACCAGGCTCGTGATTGCAAGGGAAAGAAAGAGGCTATCAAAGTTGAATGCTACAATTGTAGAGAAATGGGTCATTATGAAAATTAATGTCCTAAGCGTCAGGGAAACTTACCTCAGAAAAGGCCAAGGGATCAAGGACAATCTTATGATGTTACTACAGTTGAAGCAGAATAACTAATGTATTGGTGCTTTTGGATTCATGGATTATATTCTGGTTATTAGAATAATGTGATATATATATAAGGATTGTACTGCAGTACTTGTTGATTTCATTAAGGTTTTAATATGTTGAAGGTAATTATATTTTTAGTATGTGACAATAAGAGAAACTTTACTTTGTTTGGGGAATCTGATAAATTGATTTTGGAATTAAGAGACCTTTTAGAGAAAGTCTGGACAGAGGTATTTTGGATAACTATAAAGGTTGGAGTGGATTAAGGTTGGAGTGGATTAAGTTGATATTTGGATAGTATTGTTTAAGGTTAAAAAATTTATGAAGATTATTTTTGGAATATTATGATACTATAGTTTTAGGAAAAAGACAACCTGCAGGGTGGGGCATAACCCGTCGTGTCGGACAAAGCTGCGGGAATCGAACCCACAATCATAGTGCGGCAGGCCTTTATTTCCTACCACTAGCCTACAGGAAGTCCCCGGTTATTACAAAATAATTTTACTAATCTAAATGGTATGTGTTAACATTTGGAACCTTATACAATTAGGATAAGTATAATATTTTTGAGTTCTATTATCTTTCTGAGTGAAAGATGAGTTGAAGGTTGAAACTCTAATTGTCAAGCATAAATATATATATACCTATCTCTTATTCAATGAATGAATTAATTCTTAAACTTTAGTAAAGGGATATTAAAACAAAAAAATGTGTTATCCTAATACCTTATGTCTTGTTGAACTGATGATATTTTAAATCAACATAGATTGAAGGCTTTGAGGCCCTCAATTTGACAGTTGATTGTGATTGATGACCTCAATCACTCCCTACAAATATTTACGTTTTTCCTCCAATTATATGTCCTTAATTGCCACCAATGTTCTCCTAATCGAGATCATAATTGGGTGGTGACTTTTTCATTTCCCTTTCCCTCTTATTAAGGCTAAATTTTATTAATCTTATTTCTGATGTGGGTTTTCCACAAAGGTATTTTCTATTTTCAACCTTTTATTTTCCAAGAAAAATTTCAAATTACGAGGACGCAATTTATTGAATGAGGGGAGAATGTAACACCCCGAGCTTCCACAATACGCTTCTCATTCAATAATGCAATAGCTTGCATTGTACGCAAATTCGAGTTCTAAAACACCGCGACTAATCAAAGTAGCCGTTATGAATAATAATAACACATTTTTAAAATTATAGAAATTTTATATTTCAAAATGGACTTCATTTTTGGATTCGTAATATCGAAATTACCCTATGTTGAATTTTTGGTATTTTTCTGAGAACTTCTAATTTTTTATGAATAGTGACAAATACTTAAAAACAACTTTTTTAATCAAAATAATTTATAGTGATAAATTATACTATTTAGTGGTTTTAAAGTATAATTAGAATATATTTTTACCATTTTATCCAATGGTGGTCATTATAATTAATTTAACATTGAAATTGGACATAAACAATTGCCAATCTTTTGATATAAATTGTTTCTTAAAAACACGCTATTTGTTGTGACAGCGGGAATTAATTATAAAATTAATTAATGAAACTTATATGTTTGGAATTTTGTAAAATAGACATCATTTTTGAATTTGGAATATCAATTATAGCTTAGGGTGAAATTTTGGCATTGTTCTGAAAAACATCAATTTTTGATGAATAGTGAAACCACTAAGTGGTAGTTAAATAACTGATTTTTCGTTTAAATGAAATATTACCACTTCTGTGATTTGATTTTCAAAAATCCGACATACATGGTTGTCATTAAGAAGTAAAATTTGGTTCAATGAGATTAAAATAATTTTTTTGTGAATAGTAACTTTTAAGTTCTTAATCGCGATTAGAGATAATTAGTGTAGTTTAAGGTAAAAATAATGTTTTAATAATATGAGATGAGCTTGACACTTGTCCTAATACTATTGGATGAGTCATGGCCGACCAAGACCACCAATGGGTCAACTTGGGGACCCCATGGATCCACTTTGGTTGGAAAATGACATTAATATATATTTATTTAATGTTAAAATTAAATTGACACAAACATGAGTTGTTTTACTAAAAAAGTTTTTAAGTGGGGTTACACAATTCCAAATTTTGACTATAAATATTCATTATAAAGATAAAACTATTTCCTACATTATAGTATTTTTTTTTAATTTTTAGATATTAAATAAATTAAATTATTTATGACATCATGATGATGCAGCGATGACCTCATTATTTAACGATTTAAATAAAATGGAAAGATAATGTAATATCTAAGACCTACACATGTCCAAAACCTATTGGATGAGGCGATTTCGAACCCTTATCACCTTATACTCTAATTATACAAGTGTGGGACCTTTATAATCCGAAAATCATTGTATAATAGAATAACATTTCATTACTTTCCAAAAGTTCCCCTCCTCTCCACTTATAAAAGGCCCCCACCACTACCACCTCATTCACACTTTCAAGACATTTGTCTCAGCCAAACTCTGCCCAAATACTCTCCCAACTTTTCCCTCTTACTCTTAGAAGCCTCACTTTGGGCAGAACGCTTCCCAAGGAAGCCTTTGGCTCAAATCAAAAAGAGTTACCCGATTTTGAGGTAATGTCTTCTCTAATGTTGTTTTGTTTTATTTTTCTTCTCCAACCCCCTAAAATCTTTTTATTCCTTTCTTTTGTAAAAACACCAGTATCCTAAATATACTAGGATGTTTTTATAAGAAGGATTCTAGATACACTTACACACACCTACATCTAATGGTAAAAGAACATACGGTTTCTGTGGATGGCGAATTTCTACCTCACGAAACGATGATTGTTCAACACTCATATAACACCTTAAAAGGTGGCCATTAAGATGTCACTATATTTATATATGATATATAATATGTTTATGTTTTACTTATGCTTCTGTATTTCTCATTTATGGCATACGTTATGATTTTTATTATGGGTAAAAGGCGATAATTTCATTTTAGGAAGTGCGGACTACTGCCCCCTCAAAGTGATTTGAATCGTTAATGCCATATGTGGGATGTATAAAGGATGGAGTAAATGGTATTATAAAACATATTATACTGGAATTATATTATACATTTATATCATTATGATTTCATTCTATTAAATACGAAATAGAAATGAAAGTAGCGTTCATGCGTACGTACGGCTTACCGTCTCCATGAACGGTGCATTTCATTTCTTAACTCTAAATGTTACGTAATATTATAAATGAATGTATATACTGGATATATATGATATATATGACATCTAAATCATGAATATAATTCTGGAGATAATGGATATTCTACCACATAAACAACTTGTAATTATAAGAAGTTTATTGTTGACTCAAGTACCAAAGATCGAAAAAACGACCGTTATTAACTTAAATAATTACATAATGTTCATATCATTGTAATAAGTGATATAAAAAGGATAATGAAATTGAAAATGGTTCTTAATAAGGTATATATTAACTCTAGTTTATTATTCAGGAGGTTAAAGAATGGTTGAGTCAAGTCAGACACGAGGTAAGGGAACTTCTTAACCCAATTTCCATTCTTTGGGTTAATCTCCTACTTTCAAATTACGTCATGATATTATTTTGTCCTATCTATTATTTTTACTTTATTTATGTGTACCTATAGTGAATACACATAATAGATCTATTTTATTTTAAAAATGATCTTTTAAGGACTTTGTCTCAATCTCCTTTCATTGAGGCATATTTGGTTTTATACACAACTTTCTTTTATACGGTGTATAAACCCCTTTGAATTTTACATTTATTCAAAAGGAATCTTTTTTATACGTAGCGTTTTGCTAAACGACAAAAGGGAATGTTTTTCTTTCCGTACTTATGCGGCGACAACGGCTTCTCCACCGTCGTGACCATTATTTGAGTTTCGGCTTCCTCTACAAGCCATCTTTTTTTTAATGAAAAATAAATACAAAGTTTTACCTTTCTTTTAATTTGGTATTGAAAATGGTTTTGAAAGTGTTTTTATTATATCAATGTGTTGTATTGATATCTTGTGATTGAAATGTGGAAATGTTATGTTTCCATTATGCATGTTTTATGAGATACGATTATGTTATGGTTTATGATATGTTTAAACCTATTCATATGAGGAATGTATTGGACTTAATAAGTGACGGGTGGATCCCACTATAGCTCCTCGATGCATCGGTAGGTCTCATGAGAAAACTAGATGTGGAATTGGCTGAGGACCTTTCCCAATTTTATTTATGGTTTTGGTCGAGGCCTTAATCATTTTAGACATCTTGGCCGAGTCCTTGACAAAATTTTTCAGAATGTCTGGCATTATACATTCCCTCATTATGAAAGTGGTTATTGATATTGCATGTGATTATTCGACTAGTAGAATATCCATGTGAGTAAGTAAATGGCATTATTTAATTTTATTTTTTCCATATTATGCTAAAGTTCAAGTTTAAAAAGGCTTTTGTTTTAGTTATATATTGCCTTCAATGTTAATGTTTACTTATGAAAGCTTCCACAATATTGTTATCCTTACTGAGCATCTGAGCTCACCCCTTTCAATGTTTTAATATTTTCCAGGATGTGAAGAAGTATTTTATGAATGACCTGCAGGGGTAGTCAGAAGAGGATATGAGTGTGGACTATGGAGACTTTGTTATTGTATTTTTTCACTTTATGATGTAATGTAACGTTTACGAATGTATCTAGTGTTTCCAAGGCTACTAAACTAATCGGTCTTTCGAGAGTTGATCTTTTGTGATCATGCCAATGTTACGAAGTAATGCACCGACTCTGGGTAGCCGGGGTCGGGGCGTTACAATCCATTCTAAAAATGATTATTATTAAAAAATATTTTATGTATACAATAATTAATATCTCATATGATTATTCACTAAACATAAACAACTGACTGTGGGAACAAATTTTTATATCCCCTCGATGAATTGATAAGACCCTTGAGACAAACATGTTTGGTTATTTTGTTGTATGAAATACCAAAAAATATATTTTTCCAAGACTATAAGATCATAATGTTTAATATCATGATGTCAAGGATTATTCTATGAAATTAGTTATCTTAAAATATGAATATTATTTTTAATGATCTAGTTATTGTTATCCATGTGATCTATTTATTTTCATTTTATCCATTGATATATTATACACTTATTTTTTATTTTTTATATAATTATAATTATTACTTAATCCTTAGATAATTTTTATATCATGTCTATGATATTATTTTCATAGTCTTATGTTTTCCTTTACTGAAAATTTATGCACCCCCTTTATATGTTTTCATTTCTCAAAGTTTTAAAGACAAGTATTATATATGATATGTCTAACATAATAGCATGAGTGATATTTTAATGAAATATTATGGATAAAATGTTTTATCCTATAGTGGTAAAATTTTCCATTTGATAAAAAGAACGTGAACATTATTAGTTTAGGTTTATTATTAATTCTATAAATTTATAAACCTAAAATTTATTAGTAATTTAGGTAGTGAATTATTTCTTTATTTAAATAAATTATGAGATAGTAATGTACATGAATCTATAGTTATAATAAAATACAGTAAGAATATTATGTGATTATAGAACTTAATCTAGGATTATGGGTCCATTTCATAAAACATGGGTCTATTTACTAGTTCGTCTCCTTGTTTGTGGGCTATAACCCCACAATCCATAAATCCAATATCATGTGGGTATATATTCTCTAAGAAACAATCCCATCCTCACTGAACCATATTCTCTTTTATGTCAACCAGAAAAGATCACACATTCATAATTCCCACACAAACTATTTATAGTCACCAATCTATTAATATTCATCTCTATATAACATTAAACTACATGTAATAAGGTATTGTTTCACAAACATAAAAGGCGCTACATAGTCCCTCTAAAAAGGCTTTTAATAGTATGATGTGTCTCATTAATTGGCATGGTTGGAACAAAATTGATTTAATATATATTTATGTTATGTTTATTGTCAATCCATGAAGGTTTTTGGTGATATTGGGAAATGGTTTTTAATTTCATAGTTTATATTTTTCAAAATTTTGGGTCTAAAACTTTTGGTTTATGATCAAAATTTTGTTAAAGGAAGCTCAAAAGTTATTTTAGGAAAATTTTGGAATTTTATCCCTAGTAGATCTGGGAACCTCATGCTAGTTTCATGTGTTGTTGAGGCTGTGGTTTTTTCTAGGAATATATCCCATACTTATCTCAAATCGTCATTATAGAATGGGATCCATGTGATTGGAGTTGGTGGAATGAAACGCCATGAAATTGGAAGCATGATGGTACCTACTTTCTAGGGTTTTTTACTTATAAATACTCATATACCCTCTCTCAATTTTTTAGAAAATTTTTAGTTAAAAGATCTTTCCCATTTGGTTTCTTGGATGAAGGAGTTTTTCAGATCATATAGTCAATGGTGTGAAAAAAATAAATATTCTTGATAAGGGTGGAGTGAAACACATGGGTGAATTGTGGTTTGTAAATATGGGATAAGTCAGGAAGTAGGGATAGCATAATTTGGAGAACTATCTCAAGTGAAGAGAGTTTCATGAAGATAAAATCATATAATTGACTATAGTTCACTATTTTTTCATGAAGGGGTGTGGGTGAATCTAACCTAGGTGGTGCGGGAGACTTGGGTGAAGCTAACATGGCTGAAATGATTGGATTGGGTGAAAGTGACCGAGGGAAAATTAGTTACTTAGGCAATATACCCGAAAATAATTTGCGGTATTCCTTGGTTCATCAAACATAGACATTCATGATGTTATTATAAATAAATATTGATACACTATGCAGGAAACCATTATGTCATTTTACTGATTAGAACTTCATCTTGAGTAGAGAAAAAATAGGAGTCAATGGATGTGATCTGAGGGTATTCGTGCAATTTCCCTAAATGCATTGTAAAGGTAGTGATCTTGGCATGGAGTGACCAAGGTCTAAAAATTTTAATCCACAAACTCCAGTGAAACAAAGTGGATTCTTGTACAATGGGAAATATTTTGGTGTATTCACTTTAGATTATACCTTAATGGTAAACAAAATAAACATTATTTTATTATATTTTATTTCAAACTTTTTATTCTTGGTGAATCTGGCGTATAATCAGATAAGCTTAATTAGCTCACACCAAAATAGGGATAAAGAGTTTTTTTTTCAAAGAGAATATTGATACCCAGATACACCACTACCCTCTTAGGACAAATAAAGGTATAACAAGTAGTATCAAAGTAATGTTTTATGCATTGAATCTATCTTTTGAATGTTATATGTAAAACATAGGGAATCATAAAGGGGCCCTACTTTTTGATGAAATGAATATTAGATGTAAAATAATATAATTAAATCAAATATTTTATATCTAGGGATGGAAGTAATTTTTTCCATTATTTATGTGATTAATGTCAAAAATGTGATAAGGTAGTATATGACTGATACTAATATGAAATTACTTGATATAGTTTTCAAATATTAAATTGATTTAATTAGAGCTATGTTATATCAGATATAAAATAAGGTGATGATTATTACTGGTTTTTAGTTTATGTGGGACAAATTATCTAATATATAAAAAGGTGATGTTAAGGTGATGGTATCAGTTCTCATAATATATTTGATTGTTTAAAAATTTCTCCTAGTGATAATGCTAATGGGTTTATCAACCAAATAACTGATTTTTTTGAACTATTTGAGGTATTGGAGAAGAAATTAAGGATAGGTATACTATAAATATGATCATAATATAGTATCCACCTCTATATAATCTTAAAATATCAGCTCTATAAGAGATATATTTTTTCAATAATACTCTAGATAATATATTAAGCAATTTTGTGTATTGAAAAATGAGATTTAAGTGAAATTGAAATTCGACACCTGGAAATATTGAGATAACAATCAAATATATGGAGAATCATGAAATCAACAAATACCATGATTATTGAGAGGATTTAAGTGATGATTTATTTTCTCTTATTTTTAGAATGTACCTTAGATAAAAAGGGATATTTCAGGGAAAGAATCCGCTATCATGATATTGATGATGTAAGGTCAAAACATTGATGCTCGGTAATTGAAAACGTTTTACAATGAATAAAGTGAAGAAGAAAACATAAAGATCCCTCATTTAATATTTTCTTCCAAAAAAGAAATTATAATTGGAATTTAATCTTGAATAATTTTTCAGAGTAATAAATTTTTAATAAATAATGAATATGGTAATGAAGAATATTTTTTAAAGTTGATACTGAATTTATATCAGACATAACAATGTTCTTGATGGCCAATATTGATAAAAAAGATTCTAAAAAGGAAAATGGTAATGAACTAAAAGGTGTTATCGATCTCTATGTAAATATTTCTTTTTCTATTTAAGAAATTAATATTAAAATAAAGAATAATGTTACAATAAATGGATTTCTAAAATAATCTTAAGAATTTGTTCATCAGCTTAAAGAAAATATTAACAGACTAAAAATAACTGGAAGATAAATTTATCAGTCATATGTGATCATAAGAAATAGGTATTATCAAACATAATATTAAATAACATGTTAAGGTTATTAATGAACTAAATTTGAGTCTAACACATAAACATAAATGGATTAATTCAACTTAAGAAGAAGTGTTTCTCAGACAATAAAGTTTAAAAATTGGTTAAATCAAATCAGATAAAGAAGAATTTGTATTTTGAAAAATTATTCATATATTATCCTATGAGAAATATTTAAATGAGCCTTATACAGTGTTGAAAACATTTTAAAATAATAATGAATAGTGTTAAAAAGTAAAATTGTAATTTGATGCAAGGATGAAACTTTAAAGGTAACTATAGAAATAAAAGAGATCAAAGAAAATTTGGTGGTTTATGATTCTACTAGCAACTTCAAATCACTATAAACTCGAAAAAGTATGGATCTTAAAAAATAAAATCATAATGTTATGAATTATACTCAATCCTTATGGAAAAATAAACAATTGAGGATATTATCAAAGGCTAAGTACATGTTGCGTAATGAAGGAGAGAATAATTTTCACTTGTGGAATCTCAATTATTTTTTTGATTGGACACACTATGACACATTAGGAAGAATCATGGAGCTACTTCAGGGAATAAATTCTAGGTATTTGGAAAATTTTAATGTGTCTATATCCTTCAACTCTTAAGAGAAATGTTTTTTATGAATACTATTTTCAATTCACTAAATTTTTATATAATGTTATTGATTGTAGGATAATAAGAAATGATTCCTCTCACAAAGGAAGTCAAATAATAGTGAATTATAGAAAACCAAATTATATTTCATTGGAAAATAAATACATCATTTTATTTGAAGAAAATGGGAATGATTTTATTTTTAGTGTGGAAGATAAATATGCCAAATTTTCATATACAATAATTAAACTGGGGATCTCATGGAAGGATAATAATAAGAGAGAGAAGGCTAACATGGCATAAATATCTGTCAAGGATAAAAATAACAATATCTCATGAATCCTTGATAGTGAATACTCATCTCAAGTGATTGGGAATGCTAAACATTGGAAAATGTGAAAGGCAGAGAGGATGCAAGAGTATTATTTATCAATTATGGATCTTTTAAAATCAAAAGATGTGGAAATACTCACCTTTAATGTTATAAGATAAAGACTATAGAATTTATCAATATGGATGTTCAATGATAAAATATCTTAAGTGTTAGTTTAATTTTTGACTATGTAATTGAGGAAACACTTTACTATAAAGGACTATTGAGGAAGAGTAATGATTAAAATTCCCTTATAATAGGAAGAATAGATTGTGATAATTTATACTAGGTAGATAGTCATGTAAATACATGTATTCTTACAATAGATGAATAAGAATACTTATGGAATCAAATTTTAGGTCATATGAAATAGAAAATCGTGGAAAATTATAAAAGTTAATCACTATATTTGAAATACTCTATAAGAAGAGAAACTTTGAAAATACTTGTGATGCTTCCATTTTTGGTAAAATTTTCTAAATCCTATATCATCTAAATAAAATTAAGGATTATATTCTATATTATCTTGTTTACACTGACATAAGTTTTATGATTAATATATAATAAATATGTTGAGAAATAAATTTTATTATTTTTATTGATGAATATAGAATAATGGTTAAGTCTGGTTTATGTAAATAATAGGATAATTCAAGGTATTAATGAATATGTATCTTAATAGAGTGAAGATTGAGATTTGATAAAAAATTAAAACATTTTGGTTTGGTAATGGAATGGTGTATAACTCCATGGAGTTTGAAAACTATCTTGAGAAATGTGGAATAAATCATAAAGTTTCATCTGTAAAAAATCCATAACAAAAATAGAGTTTTTGAACAATGGAATATAATAATGAACAATATGGACAAAAAAATACTCATTGAATATATCATTTCTACCCACTATTGGAAATAGGTAGTATAGGTTATGTTTTATATTTATCATTTCTAATTTTTAATCCCTGGGGAACAAAAAACATTATATAGAATATGATATAGAAGGACTCCATTATTAAAATATTTTTATTTCTTTCCAAGTACGTTCTACATCTAAAATAAATAATGAAATAAAGGAAAGATTAGTAATTTTGTAGATGAATGATTATTTCTAGGATACTAAATAGTGTGGATGGCTAAAAATGATCTATAAATAGGTTGAGTAAAATTGTGGAGAGTTGTGACACCAAAGTCTTTAAAAAAAGTGATAAAGACTTCAAGGTTGTATAAGAATATAAAATCATTATTGAAGGATAAAAATATGATTCTCATAGGAGAAATAGGAGAATATAAGTATATCCATCCAACATAACTCGACATATATATACATCAAAAGAGAAATCAATAATGATAAATATAGAACATGATGCTCTTATATTAATAGCGGAACCAAACTCATTTGAATAAGCAGTTGAAAATGAATCATTGGATAATAACCTTAATGATGAATTATATATTATTGATAAAAACTGGTCATGTGAACTCTCTAAATGGAAATAAAATCACAATTTGATTAGATAAAATTGTATCATCAAGAAATAATTTTATGAGAATATAAATGTGATCAAAAACAAAGAACACTTTATTTGTAAAAGATATGAAAATGTTTCTTACTTAGATGAAATGTTTTCTCCAATAGCTTAACTGGAGTCTATCATGCTCTTTTTGGATATGGAAATTAAAATAGGATAAAAAGTATATCATATGGATTTAAAAATAGTTTTTAAATGGTGTTCTGGAAGAAGATTTTTAAATTAAACATCCAGTTGGATTTCTAATTAGAAATTATGAAACAAGGGACTTCATATTAAACAAGGATCTATATGACCTAATGTGTAATCCATGAGCATTGTATACTTGGTTAGATTCATATTTAGAAAATATATAATTAAAAGGTGTAAGTTTCAATATTAATCTATATGTATATAAATATAATTAATACTAGTTTGTGGTGATTTTATATTGGGATGATATCATCATTAAATAATAAATAAGAAATATAGGGAAGGGTTTATAATCATATAAATTTTGAATTTGAAAATTCAATGAATAGTTAAATCACAAATATTTTGGGTCTATGGTTGATTAAAAAGATAGAATAAACTTTCATCTCTCCATAAAATTATTCAAAATATATTTTAATAAGGTATTGCATGAATGCTTCCAAACAAATTTAGACTCTAATTTTGGTTGCAAAAAAACATGGGATGTATAAGGATTATAATATATGGATCACACCTTGTACAAGAGAGTACTTTATATCATTTTATAATAGAATTTAACATGGATATATATTATTTTGAATCATTTTTAACATCTAATGTATAAATAAATATAAATTAACAACAGCTTTCAGTAGAAGAAAATCATTGGATATATCCAAGGTACTCCCAATTTGGGCTTTCTCTTTGATGAATCAAAGAATCGTGAATTTTTAGCATTTTATTATTTTTATTGGGATAGTGATGTGGTTGATAGAAAATAAATGAGGAGTAATTCATTATTATTTGGAGATAAATGTATTATATGGTTAAGAAAGGATAAAGAAAAACGTCAATTATTATGGTTGGAGAATAGTATTTCTTTAAGATAATGGGATAAACTCAAATTTTTGGATGAATAAATAACTAAAAAATATAGGTAACAATGATAGAGATCCATTTGTGTTATTTTAATACAAAAATATCATGATAAAGATCAGGAAAAATATTGTTCCACACTCTCATAACAAATATATTGAGATCATATATCACTTCATTATATAAATAGTTGAACAAGTAATAATAAAAATATTGAATGTTGTAACTAGTTACCAAGTGGAAGAAATCATAAATAATCCATTGGATGCACCAATGTTTGGGAAATATTGTTTGAACCTCAATGTTCAAACTCCTCCCTCAACTTGTGGAGGTCTGCATAATTTCACACTCCCCATTGGTATCTAATGTTCTATTTTTTGTGTTTTGTTTCTTACTCGAATGGCCTGAAGGCCTTCTTTTTATTGATTTTTGATAACCCCCCTTTAAAGGGATGAGGGGGAACCCTCACAAGGCCTGTATTCTTAGAGATTACATGACCCGTAGGTCTTAGGAAATATGAAGACTATACTTGGAACTGCTCATCCCCAACTGCTTCATCATGATATCAGATCTCTACCTTTGCATGGCTTGTTCAGCTAGGCTTCTCAAGCAAGCACATGCAGGTCCCGATGGAAATTACATACCCTCTCTTTCTAACAGATATTCTTAGCTTCTACTCTGGTGAATGAACCTGCTCTGAATCATCATCTAGAGTCTTCTACATGTAGAGTTTGTCTGATCATTTAAGCACAATTTTAGATGGCCTTCATGTGGCCTTAAGGCCTTTAGGTGGCCTGAAATCTTTACTAGATTGAAGGACTTGGGTGGCCTAAAGGCCTTAAAGGACCCATGTCCCAAACTGGTGGCCCAAAATCCAAAATGGATGAATAGTTATGGTTACTGTAGTATCGAACAGTGTCCAATACAGTGCCTACTTCAGTACTACTACAGTAACCTGTAAATTATATATCCACTATGTTTTGGACTCGGGACTCTTGGACGCACTTGTAAAGTCTTCACTAACTTGGCTGAGTCTCTTGTTCATTGTGTGTTCTGTGTTTGTAATATCACTTTGGGTTTACTATCAATGGGGGATAAATAATAGTTAAATTCAATGGAGATAACATAGATTTAAATTGGTCAGCAAGTGGCATCATATATATACTTTCACATTCTGGGGGAGTATATGGTATGAGAGTAATACTGAGATATGATCCCCAAGGAATGGAATTTTGGAGTGTTTTGGTGCTGGAATATAGGGATTTATAAGGAATAAATAATTTCATAAGGTATATAATTCACTATTAAAATATTTTTTTTACATGAAGGTTTTCATTTGTAGACTTTGAGTGACAGATAAGTTTCTTCACTTCTTTATATGAGAATCATGAAGTTATTTTAGATATTAATATCCTTTTTTATTTCCAAAAAAAATAAAAGGGGGGATATTGGAACCAATTTGATTCGATATCTTGATTTTTGTTTTGTTTATTTTAAATCAATGAAGTATTTTGGTTCTCAAGTTATATGGTATTTAATGTCATAATTTCCCAATTTTTTATATATTTATGCAACTAAAAATTTTAGGGTGTGATCAAGAGTTTCTTGAATAAATATAAAAAAATTGTAGAAAATGGTTCATTTTCTCCCTTGTGTATTTGGGAACTATGTGATATTGTTTTTTGTTAGATAGGCTTTGCACCTGTTTGGGCATATAACACACAATAGTCTTAAAATAACATTATTATATCTATTAAAATTACATGCTTTTAAATCTAGATTGGATATTTTTATGATTGTCAGGTTTTTTATTATAAATACGTAGATTTACCCACATTTATTTAGTGAGTTTTTATAGAATGAGCAATCTCAACATGTTGATTTGGGAAAAGGAGTTTTGGGAGCCACATGGGTGAAGCTGTTGTGTGAATAGTGATCTGTGAGCATGTTTGAGTGACAGACTTGCATAAATTGTTTTCTGAAGACAGGGGATTGTGAACGTAGTAAGGAAAGGCGACTTGAGTGAACTCTCCTAGGTGAAGAAATTTTCATGGAGAGGACTATGTGAATTTAATAGAGTACACTCTTTTTACACAAAGTTAACTGGGAAAATCTAACCTAGTCAAAACCAGTGACTTCAGTAAATCATACTTATGAAAACCTAAGGATATGGATGAAGGTGACATGTGAAAAGGTATATACTAGATACCTATACATAAGATAAATTTGAAAGATTTTGTGGTATATCAAACCTATAATTTAATTATGAAAATCTTTTCCAACATTAATACAATTTAAATGTTACCTTCAAGTCAATAAACTAAGTTATACTTCATCTGGAGTAGTGATTAAGGAGGATTTAAAGAAATTGATATGAGGGAGGATGTTTTTTGTCCCTAAATACATTGTAAAGGATTGATATTTTTGTAGTTTCCATGGAAGAAAATTTTTAACCCACAAAAACTATTTGATTTTAATGAATTCTCGTATGACCAGAACATTTTTAGTGTACACACCTTAACTATGCCTTAGAGTTGAACCACATAAAAATTATATTTTTCTAATTTATTTCATTCAATATGTGTTCGGTGAATGTGTTCAGTAATTATACAGGTTTAATGAGTTTCTATCAATATGGGGAAAAGATCCTTTTTTCAAAATAATAAGTTGACACCCTAATTCACTAATCCTCACTTAGGAAATCCCAAGGTATAATAGTTAGTAAACTACATAAATTATGATTAATGTTATAGGAATATATTGGAATCCCCAATTAGGGTCCTGATCCCATTACCACAACACCTATCACCTATTTGGATGGCAATAAACTCCATAGTACCTAACTATAGGGCTATAAAACATGGTAATTATAATTATTAATAAGAAATATAGAGGGTGTGTAATAATTACATATGGTCACATTGGTTGAAAACCTCTTATATTTACAAATGGTCACATCAACTCATGGTTCTGATCGAATCATTGGCATAGGGGAAACCAATTTCATGCTTGGATTTTGAAAGTAATCATGAATACATATTAAATATATAATAGTGTCCAATATTAAGATATAACTCCCCTTAATAAGGTCAATATGATCCGAACCTCCCATTATCATGGACAATACATAATCCAAGTGTTGTTGTTAAATTCCATGTGACCATATAACTTTGTAAAGAATGTCTATACCGGCTTAAAAAACATAATAACACTGCATGTTTGAAACACTTGACTATCGTAACATTTCGGGATTTAACATAAAAATTCTCACTAGATCACCTATGAACCAAAAAAAGTTTTTTTAAAAAAATTAATGAAAAAACAATTTATATTTGTTTTCTAGTTCAAGGGAAAAACATTAGAGAGACTGTGAATTGAAAGAAACATTGAAAATATATAAACACTACGAATGGGTTAAGGACCACCTAACATTTAATTACAGGATTTTTATCTATTGTTCATCGCCCTATGATTTGTTCTAAAATGGATAAAATTTAATAATTTGAAAAAAACCCAAAAAAATAGCTTATAGAAAGGAAAATATTATAAGATGAAGGATATTTGAGTAATTGTGGGATACCATAATAGGAGAATTAGCCTCACCATGGGTGATCTCCTATGAAATATGGGACTCAATTTAGATAATGACCAAGGGAGATACATTGGGGATAAAAAGAGTGTATATAGAGGCATTGGGAATTCCTAGGAAGAAAATGAACAAAGGAACCATCCCTTTTTAAATTTATAGAATTATTACTTTATTTATTAATTTTAATATTTTTGAAAAAAATATCACCTGGCCACTATGTTCCCTCCTAGTTTATACTAGGAACTCGGTGATAATCAGGTTCCCTCACCTTGTCTACTATCATACTAGTAGGATTGATAGAGCCACCCCCACACCTGTAGTCTCCACTGAGTAAATCATACTATAAAATCAGGTTCCTAATAAATTTTTCACCTAAGCAGAATCCAAGGTATATCCCCTAACTCCTTGAACCAGCCTCCCAGACATCCAACAACCCTAAAAATAAAAAATTAACTAAAATAATCAATTTTTTGAAATAATTAAACATATTTATTACCTTGAAACATATTATGTGTTAAAAATATCTAAATTATATTTTCTCATCAATGATCTAAATCTTTGAGAATCATAAAGCCTCATTGATGAAAATCACGGGCTATTATACCCTTATATCAAACAATAACTGCCATATATCCTCCAAAATAAACCCATTTTTTAATGAACCTTCCTTGGTTTCCACCTAAACCAAAACTTGACTCATCCTGATATTGACTTAGGGGTGTCTCAAATCCCCTTAGGATAATGACAAGCTTCATAAGAATCTAAATAAATTATTTGGATGATTTTTCTGAAACAAATGTAATGTAATAAGAAACATAATTATAATAGAATTACAGAATGACCCATCCATATGTCATAAATCCAAACCAAAAACAAGTAATTAGTTTAATATATACTTAAAAAAGTCAAACAGAAAATAGATGTAATAGTTTTGAAATAAATCCTTCAACTAACCCTCAAACTCCCTCCTATGAAATAGCCCCTTTTTATACTACAACCTCCACCAATTATTGGACCACCAATAACCATAATAGAAAGAATAAAATAGACCATATTGAAAAATATAAGGAAACACTAGGAAAATAAATATTGGTATACAAGGATAAGTGTTCCATGTGGTCTGAGGTCATGTTCCATCCAAACTCAGATCTCATTATAACAATAAAGTCTAGAACCTGCAAACCCAACCTGTATATAAAAACTGGGATATATAAGTATTTTGTGAGCTCATAAACCCATTATGAGAGAACCACATATATTATTTTATTTATTTTTAAAAATAAATAAAAATACTAGTTTGAAATATGTTTATAAAATATGTTCTTTCAGTGAACATGTGAAAACCAACATCAATATCAACTATTTTTAAAACATTCATTCCTTTTTTATTAAATAAAAACAATCAATTGAGAATAATTTCCTCAACCTAAAACTAATTTATTTAACAAAATGTATTTATAAATTCCTTTTTTACCATAAACCAATCTAAATAAAACATGGCTTCAAAATTACCATTTTTAAACATCTTTTAAAAAAGAAACCTAATATGAAAAAGTGGGAATAATAAATTAAATTTAAATGAATGTAATATATATAACCAAGATTGATATAAATAATTAAGTTAATATTAAGTAAATAATAATGGAAAATAATGTTACTAAACCATAATTACAACATCATCAATAAAAGTGAGAGTGGGAACCAAATAACATTTAACATAATAAGAATAATCCACATCAAGTGGTGAGGAGCACTAAATTATATGTTCCAAAGGTAATTAACTCACTAATGGTACACTAATAGGGTATGTTACCTAACTAATAACACAACCCAGGCCACTCAAGGTTACCCAAATGTCCCTTATCTACCATATCATGGATAAATAGAGTAGACTATGTCTTATTACCCACTTACTTATGGTCATCCATGTTCTAACAAAAAAAATACAATATAGTAATCATCTTCTCCATCATTAATAACATCCCACAGTAAAGGATACACTTTGAAAACCATTCCCCCTTTTAGAATACCATTTTTAATATCTTAATTGAAAATAAAACATTTTCCTTGAGGTGATTTTACAAACATTTGTTAAAATCAAACTATTTTAAATGAAAATAAAATCATTTTATAAAACCCATTGAGAAAAATTGAAAATTAAATTTAAACATTGAATACAAATTTAAAAACATTTATTTTTAAACATTACACATATATGAAATTATGTAAATATTTATACAAAAATCTCAATGGAAATATTCACAAATTATCATGTGAATATCTGCACATGTCTATATATATTTGACCATACATATGTTCATAAAAACTGAAAATTAAAAGATAAATCTTTAAAACTAATACTAAAATAATAATATAAGGAATAAAAAATTAAACTTAATAAAAATTCTCAAATAAATAATCTTAAAATAATTAACCCCTTGGACTACTGTGTTGCCCAATGAAATTTCATAAACAATATCAAATAATTTTTAAACACCTAATTTATTTTTTAAAACCATCCCAAATACATTTTTCTTCAAAAATGTAATTTTTACATTGAATTTGGAAAGAAATCATGGACAAATCCAAAGGAACCCAATAAGAAATAAATTTTAATTAATTAAAAACGTTGACCAATAAAAAATTATACATTTAGTTCAACGTAAATTGAATAAATAAATTTACCAAAAAATAATTTAAAAACCCAATAAAATATTGTATATTAAGGAAAATAAAAATCATAGAAACACAATCCTTAGTGTGTGCAGATGTGAGAAGACTCCGGATTACGGAAGGAACTAGGACCAAAGAACACACTACACGACCACGCTATTAGAACTGGATGGAATAGGAGTTTTAACACTACCAATGGTTTATCAAAAATTATGGAATGGTATATAGAAAAGTTAGAGAAATATAGAAAAAAATATTAGAAGGAGGAATAGGAGAGGAAACAGTTACATGGACTGATTCCATATTGAATCACGTGCTGAATCACCCAAAACAAGAGGGTGGAGGGTAGGAGGTCACATGTGGGGTTATCCCCTAGCTATGAATCACATGATAAGAATTGGGTAAGTTTAAGGGTGATTTTTTTGTAAAAATAGTGTAAGGTAATTGTTATAATTTTTAAAAAAATGGAATTTTGGGCATATTCATATATTTTTTGGCTGGTTTACCCAGACTATGCACCAACAATGCACCCATCACTAGGGAGATAAGGTACCAACACCATTGGGTCACATGGTAAAAAACACTGTGTTCCATCCATGAAAAACACCTAGGTAAAATATAAAATTGATTTACTTGGTTAGTTTATATCTCTCACTAACATTATGGAATTTTAAATTTCTAAATAAAAAAATTAAAGGAACGACCCTGAAACTCTAGTGTGAAGATCAAAATATAATAAATTAATTATCTAATTGATCTAATAAAAATAAATATTGAGTAATAATCTCTTACATAATTTTTTCTTCCCCAAAATATCCATAAATATTGAGGATTAAATGTATATAATAATCACAATGGGAATAAAGTAAAAGTTACAATGTGATTCCCAAGCTACATCAAACCGAATTTATCCCAAAATTTGAGAGGTGTCTCAAAATTTTTAAATAATATATATTTCTCAATGAAAAACTCTCACCTAACCACTAATGGGTAAATGGATAAATGGATAACCTTAGCAGGTCTCCCCACCATTTTATAATTTCTTATGAATTTTGGTTCAAATGAATGAAAATGTTCCCAACATATTTTTATGAGGAAACACCTCAACCCCTATCCAAATGGAACTCAAGAAAAAATCCCAACTAATACACATCCACCTTTCACCCGCAACTATATGTCATTTTCCAAATAGGTAAAAAAAATAAAAATTATACATTTTCAAGCCATATACCAATAATGAATGGTGAAAATAAGAAAAAAATTCAAAAAAAATAAAGGGTAATAAAAAGAGAAAATAATATCAAAAGTTTCCTCAAGCCACTCTCAAGGGAGATCACATCTTAAATAACACTCCAATGATTTTGAAATAAGTACTATCATACCACCCATCATTACCCTCTGATAAAGAACAAATGAAATAATAGATAACTGAAAAAATTCTATTTGAAAAACATAGGCCTGAACCCTGTGTCAAGAATAGAAAATTAGTATCCTAGGACCTCATACCTGGGACACTAATCATGGTGATCCTATCAAACCAAAATAATTCTACTTAGTGCATAATTTCATCTAGTTCAACAACAATCTTGAGTACCAAAAACTACCCCAATGTATTCTTCCAAAATTTAGGAATTGGAATCAAACCTAACCAACTATATCCATACACAAAACTCTAAAAACCCAAAAATTCCATAACATATGAGAAAACTGAAAAGTGACACAATTCATGAAAAGAAACTTCCAAAATATCTAATAAAGTATGCCAATAAATAATTACCCCAAAACTCGACCAGCTAAATACCCCCCAAATAAATGATCACCAAAACCCAAAAATTCTTAACATCTCTTCGGGGAGAATAATTTCAATAGATAAGAGAAACACATGAACCAATCAATTACATTCAAAGGTGTATATTTATGCATTCAAAATCTTATCCCAATTCAAAATATATATTTCAACTAAATAAACTAAGAACGCTACTTCAACATAATTAAACAAATCAAAAGACTCCCTATTAACCCTTTTCAAATTCACATCTCTAAATATTGAAATATTGAATCCCTATTTGAAAAAATCATTTTTAACTCCACACTTTCTCAATTAAAATAATTTGTAATTTTACAAACTAAAAAATCATTTTTATTTAATTTAGAAATCCCATTTAATGTTTTCAGACCCATTCTCATTTATTTACAACCAATATTATTAATAAAAATTTATAATATGATCTTTCCTATAAAAATTGTCTGGTTACAAAACCACATTTACTGAATTCAAAACAATCCATTACCATTTTTAAAAAAACTATATTTTCAAAACCCTTTAAACATATTCAAACTGAACATTTACATTTTATATTTTTTGTAATTTATAAGGAATAAATTTTAAATTTCAAAAAAAATAATCTCTATTAAGCATTAATAAAAAAATTTATTGCTCAACATTATACAATATAAGGCCAAACCAAATGGGACTAGTGACCATTCATGAATTTGTAATATGGATTGGAGGACCTTGAGTAAATCATATATACATAAATGAGAGAATCATTGAACAATATATGTAGGATCTAAATAGGTTACCATGACTTCTAGACCTATAACACCCTATATTTTTAAAATAACACTATGCTCAATAGGGTGTACAACACGCAACACCGAGCCTAAATGAACCAAAAAATGTTATTATTTTATGACCACTATAATATAGCCAATGAATTAGGTTTTAATAATAGTATTAGATGAATTATGAAATATATATAAATGAAATAATAAATACAAATTTATGGATTTATTTATAGGAAATTAAGTTGCAATTTTTAAAGGAATTCTATTCTACAAAAATATATTTTCTTTAAAATTTGTTTTAATGGATTTAATGAGAAAAAACATAATTAATTTATACCAATTTTAAAAAGTAACTGTGATAGAATAAGCATTATTTTTTAGAAAATAATTTTAATATTTACTTAGATATACTTTTTTATAATTTTCGGAATAAAATTAAATTTTGATGAATAGAAAAAAATACTGATTTTTATCAAAAACTGTATTTTTATTTCATGAATTCACAAAGATACATTTTTTTAATTATTAAAAATAAAATTTAGATCTGTTATATTATTATTAATCAAATTAATTTCATTAGAATTAATTTTATAATTGAAATTTTTATACAAAAATTTTTGTACATAAAAAAGGAATGTTTTGGAGAAAAATTTTATTTATTGAGTGTTTTGATTTTTCCTTAAATTAATTTCTACGACTTATTGGAATTATTTTTTAAAATTTTATTTCATATTTTTAATCATTATTTTAAAATTTTAAAATAGTTCCCTTTTATTTTTAGTCATAATTAATGGTGATCGTGGTAACTTTTATCACCTCGAAAAATGATAAATCGGAATAACCTAGGTTAAAACTAATTATTAAGGTAAAAATGTTTCATATCAATTCTTATTAAGTGAATTTAGTTCTAGACTTATAACCTTAGGATGTAAATTTAATTTTTTAATGGATAATTTTCCATGAAAATAACTTATATAATATTTGAAGCAAAGAAAATAAAAAATGTCACTCACTAACATTTAATTATATCATATGTGTTCACATAGGGATAAAGGAAATTTTTTCATTGAATATTAATATTTAGTTTTAGAATAATAAAATTATATTATTTATGATAATTTATTTTTAATTTATTTTTGATTTTATAATTACTTTAAATTATTACTTAACATTGAAATATTATTTCATCAATTAACAGAAAAATAAAAGTGATGATTTAAAAAAAAGTAAAATAATTTCAGTGAGTAATAGGGTTAAATGAATTTTATAGATGTATAAAACATATTAGTTACGTTTTAAGTGATTATATTCAAATTAAATCTTTTTATGGATGTCGTTAAACTCAAATTAAATGAATAATGTCAAAAATGATATTAATGATATTTTATGAAAATTATATTTTGTTAAATTATTTAAAAAGAGTAAAAAACATGAAATAGGACAATTTTGACAATATATGGTCAAAATTATCATACCTTTCCCATTTATGAGAAAAATTTTACTTTATATCTAAATATGGATCTCTTTAAAAGAGAAAAAATCATTATCGCATTTATGGTTATAATAGGTTAACTAAGGGGTTCAACCAAAAGATATGGATCAAAATACCACTTAATCATATGAAACTTTTATTTTATTAATTATTTTTCAACAATATAATGCCTTATATTAAAATATATTTCCCTCTTGAATCATTTTTCATGATAATGATTTTATTATACATAATTATTTTATGAAATTACAAGATTTCCCCTCCCATCACTTATAAAATTATACCCCTCCTTTCTATTATACACAAAACATTGATCCATATATATCAACTAAACCCTATAATATTTTCTTATAAACATAACTATACACTAATTAGAGGTGTGGGTATTCTTAGAATAACATTAAAAGGTTCCTTAATAAGGGATCTAAAGAATGCCAACCAAAGAAGAGGTAATCCTTTTACCTGAGCTCTTTCAATTTTTAAACTAATTCTAACTCCTATAAATATATTATATTCTCATAAAATATTAAATTTAGTGTCAAAAAATATTTTAATGATATTTTGGTTTTTTAATACCTTTAGTCAACATCTTTTCCATAAAATAGGAAGTGAAAGTATTGCTCGTACGTACGTACAACTTACCGTCTCCACATAGTGATATAATCCCTTTTCCTTCACAATATTTCAGGGAAGGAAATTATGATTGATTTATATTATATACCTGGTATTTATGGAATATTATTCTATAAATATAATATAGTATCTACTTTCTTACCTTCTAATTCTTTGGAAAACAATAACATCGCTCGTGTATAAGTGTGGACTAACACCTCCCTGAAATGATGTGATTTGTTTCATATTTACATCTATGGAAATAAATATAGATTTAATATATTTATATGATATATATTATATAGAAATAATTATATAAATTTGAATTATTATTTATATTTATTTTCTTACATCCATCAAAATGTGAGAAAAACCTCTATGCATACGTATGGACTACTGTCTCCATGGAAGGCATAATTCATTTTCCTATATATGCCATTTATGGATTAAACTATATATATATATAATGAATATATATTATCTTTATATAATAATATAATATATTTATATTATGGAATCATGATGCCAATATAAGGCTAATAACAACCTAACCAAATCATGCATGAAAAATTAAGCAGTTATCACCTGAAACTGTGATTTTAATAGAGTTGTTAATACCTGGCTGGTAAAATATTATAATTGAATAATATATGGTATGATAAATATTATTATGGATCTATAATGAATGTAAAATAAATAAATATTTATTAGATAGGATATAATAATGTGTATGAATAAATATGAGACTTTAGGTTCGAGATTTCTTGTCTCACTTTTATTTCTAGTAAACATATACCATATTCACCACTCATTAATTTTTTGTGGTCTATATAATTACTATTTGATTTTATTATTTCATGGTATTATGATTAATAATTTACCAAAGTGGTAAGGGTTTTATGTCTCAATATCATTGCTTATTTATTTTGTTTATGATTATGTTCTTGATGATTAAATCTTATGATATACCTCTCAAGAAACCAATGAATTTTATTTTAATTTTTTATTTATGGATATTATATGTTTTACTTTTATTTTCATCTATTTAAGTACTCATGATAAAAAAAAATTATTTTAAGTAAGACCACCCTTATTTCTCTATTTTTTCAAAAAACCCTTTTCTTCTATCCATCCAATGTTGAGAATTTTTTTCAGAGATAAAAGTTGGTCGAAGGAAAAAACCACTCAAAGAGGCCTAAAGTAGTGAAAACCCAAGGAACATTCATTTACAATAACTTCCTTTTATGTTAGTTATTCCTTATCAGTAAAATAATACAAGTATACAATAATTGTTCTTTATATTTATGGTCAATGATTTCTTTGGTGAAATATTTATGAAACATGTTTATTTTCAATGGGAATTTCTATGATAAAATGTTGTAATGTTTATAAAACATATTCATTTTCCATGGGTCATGATATATGATTGTTATTTTATGATATAGTGGCACACATATGAATTTACTATGATAATTTCATGGTTAGGGTCATAATTATAAAGCACTAAAATGCATTAGGTAAATAAAAAAATACCATGAGATAAACAGGACTGAAATTGAAAGTGAACTCAATTCAGTAAGAGGCTTTATCCTCTATGATAGTCATAGGAGTGAACCTTGACTACCAAATGGGGAGTGAACATCATCTACTATTATAGTCTTTGGAGTATAACATGGATAAGGAATGGGTTGTGAACCCAATGCACTATGATATTCTTTTTAGTGATCCTTGACTTCAAAAAAAATTATTTTCTATACATGTATATACCACAAATCCATGTCTAATTTCAATGTTATGCTCTCATGGATCGTATTCTTTTATACCATTATGATTCAGGTCTTATCATCATCCAATATTTATACCTTGACTCAATATTAGGATCTACGATATATAGTCTATGGTTTTCAAATTTTACAGTCAAGTTCTCAGAGCCTTATGCTCGCGTTATTCTTAAGTGATCTTTGATATCTTTCTTGTTTACCCTTACCGATCATTCAAGCTCAACATTTTAATGTTTATATTATCTTTTATATGAAAGATTTTATTGTTATGATATTGTTAATAGGTTTTTTAATTATAAATGACTTAGTGGGAGGTGATAAAGGTCACTTGTGTACCAATTATTTGTTTATTCATGTCTCTAAAGACAGTGAACCTATATGATTATGCCATGGATCATTATGGTATGTAATTAATATTCATATAATACTGTGTAATATTTATATATGAAGATTATGGGTCACATTAGATGATATTAGATAAAGTTTTTTTCAATATTTGGAGATGAGGATGAAAAAAAATTAATGAATACACTGGGGATAATTCTAAGTAATGGATAATATCTTAGTGTTTTGGTAGGGATTATATTATGAAATTTTCATAAAATTATATCCATATATGGATACTAAAAGTGGATGTTATTTTAGAATAGATTCATTTATGGGTAATAACCCAGAAAATGTTTCTTCAAGTATATCTAGGCCATCATTCTAGTGTATGGTGAATATTCCCTTACTATGCACTAGGTTTGACATACCTGAAGGATTTGATTGGGTTAATTCACATTTTAATTCTAAACCATTATGAAGGATTTGAATAGAATCTGATCATGGATAGACTAGGTTAAACCTATGGTGTAATCATTTTAATATAAAATTTCATTGTTTATACATCTTATAAATTTTTTCATGATTTTATGGTTTCCAACTATGACTATTGTTTCTCACATTGTACTTTTTGTTTTTAGTAAATGATTGAAACCCATAGGATTTGTCTTAACATTTTATGTGATAAACTATAGAATAATTTTACTTATGAGAAACCAAGTGAAATGGGATCTAGAATGTGAATCATTATTTTTATTCCAAATCATCTATCTCATTATATAACTAATAATATCAACATGGGTGAGTTTCACAAGACACTTAATAATATGTAAATTTAATTTCATAAAGACCATGGAGGGAACAATATCTATTTTCATACATGTAATGTATGTTAGTTGAATCACCCTAGGAAATATCTCATATGAAAGAGAATATGGTTTATGTGTAGAATAAAAGGGAATAGATAAAGTAATTTCCAAAGAAAAATGAAGCATTTGATATAGTGAAATGAACTTCATCCTATGGTTCCATTTATAGTCAAATGTATTATGTATGGGGAATATAGACATTATTTCAAACAATACACTAATAAAAAGGTTAACTCTTTAACTAAAGAAGGACCTGTGTTATGTCAATCATTTAATTGAAAGTATTATAGAGTTTTTGTATCAGTATTCTATAATTATTTTTAGAAGTATTATATAAATGATATTTGGGATATAAGAATCCTGATATGTCTAAGTATTATTCCATGGTAGTTTTTATTTAATGATTTGAAAACATTTATTAAAAGGTACTAAAAACCAAGAAAGGTGATTTACTGGTAAGGTGATAATCTTTATTTGTAATAAAGAGATTATTGACATGATTAAGTAAAGGGTATTATTATTTTCCTTGATATTGGTTAAATATTTGATGAAAAGGTGATTTATGTATTCACTAATGAAGTTCATTTCTTTTTTTTAATTTATGGAATAAACTCAATAGTCTATGATTTAATTTTAGGATTAAGGATTGTGTTTTTTAAGAATATTTTATTCAAGTGAGGATAACTTAATAGCTATATATACCATCATATGTTTTTTATTTTAATATTGTTCATAAGATTAATGGTATAGATACCCCCTTTATAGGTTCTAAGTGATTGGATTTTTAGGTGATTTAAAAAATTTAGAAGATTTTAGGAAGAATAATCTATTCATGTTTAAATAAAACTATAGGTTAGTATATGATTTGATGTTAAGTTAAGTATGGTCTATCAAATAGTGGTATATTGAAAATCTTGATGGTTGAAAAGTTATTCATTAATAGGATGATGATTTTGAGAATATTTATCATAAACTATGTATTTCCTTTAAAGTTAGTATCTAAATTTGATTCATGATATTTTTTGGATGTTAAGTACACTATATGATTATATAGTGATTTATCATGGCAATTAATTAAATTCTAGGAGATTTGTCTTTGGGTTGAGGTATATGTAACCCATATGATTAATATGTGATTTAACATAAAATATTAGTTAGTAAGAATGTAATTAAATTTCTGATGATATAATACTAATGTAATATTATATCTATTAAGGTAAAATATTATATAATTTTAGGTTATATAGGTAATTTAAGACGTATTTTTATTTGTTAATTTAATGACTTATGGTTAACTTTGGTTGTTATTGTTGAGGATTTGGAGATTAATTTGGTATTTCTTCATTTGAAGGTTTATTAATTTTGGTAATTATATTTCATTTGTGGAAACAATTTTTGGTATTGGTTAATATCTTAATGTAATAATGTGACCCACTATATGTTTATTTTAGTGCTTAAGTTTTGACTAATTCTTCTAGAATATTCATTTTTTGGATAAATATGTGAGAATGTAATGGAAACTGATTAAAAGATGAAACACTACTTTAAATGTAAGTATAATTCCTTATATTCAGATTATATATTGTAATGGTATTCCATAAATTAATGAAATGGATATTTAAAAAATCCATATTACCTTCAATTCTGATAGATTGATGACCATTTTTACACCTCACTGATTTATGGTTGTGTAGTCGTTATCCTTATCATGGTCATTCTATTTATTGTTATTGATATTCTCTACCACTCTATATCATTATTTAGACATTAAATTTTCCTTCATGTCTATATTTTCACATCACACTATTTTCCCCTATTTTTATATCCAGTAATGTGTTATTCCATATGACCTTAAAATTTCTCATTCCCTCTTTTCAAGAGGAAGTTTTATTAATCTTTTTTACGATGTGGGTTTCCAATAATAAAAATTTCAAATATAAAACCGATTATTTACAATAAAAAGTTAAAACTGAAAGGATACAATTTATTCAATGGGGGTAATTTAACAACATGATATTTTAAAATAACACTATGTTTAATAGCATATAAAACACGCAACACAGAGCATAAACAAACAATGAAATGTTATTATTTTATAACTATTATAACATAATCATTGAATTGGAATGTAAGAATAGGATTAAATGAATTATGAAATATATATAAAAATTAAATAATATATAAAAATCTACTGATTAATTATTCGTAAATAATCAAGAAATTTTATTGATGTTTTAGTCTTCAGAAATACGTTTTCTTCAAAAATGGTTTTTATTGATTTTTTTATAAAATAATATTATTAATTTTTTCAAATTTTATAAAATATATCTTAAAATTTTAGTTAAATTGATTTTAATCATCCTTTAAAATTTATCTTATAGTGAGTTTTTGATAATTTTATGAAAAGTTTGATTTTTTGATGAATAGTGAAAATACTGATTTTTATTGAAAATATATCTCCATTTAAAGACTCTAAAAAGTTACATTTTTTTATTATTTAAAATTATAATCAGTTTTGTTATATTATTATTAATTCATTTAAGTTTATTATATTCAATTTTATGGGTGAATTTGGTATAAAAAATTTACTAAATAAAACTTTTTTTGAAAAAAAACATTTTCTCTAATTAAATTTTATTATCATAAATTAATTTTACCATTTATAAAAATATATTTTTAGAAAACTGATTCTATATTTTTAATAATTAGGTTAAAATTTGGTAAATATATCCCTTTTAAATTTACGCATTATTAATTGTACTCGTGGTAAAATTTATCACCTCGATAAAGGATAAATAGGGTTACCCTAAGTCAAAAATAAGTTTTAAAACACCATTTTTCATATTAAGTATTATTTAATTAAGTTAATTATAACCTTATTACATTATACTCAAAATTTACTTTTTTAAGGGACATTTTTCCATGAAAATGACCTATACAATATTTAAAGAAAATAAAAATAAAAAATAACACTCTCTTGCTTTTGAATATCTCTTATGTGTTCACATAGGGATAAAAGAAAATTTTGAACAAATATTAATATTAATTTTTATCATGAGTATTTTTTTATAATTTTTATTTATTATATAATTACCTTAAATTCTTATATAACTCCGACATGGGTTTTCTTCAATTTATAAACAAATAGAATAAATGATTTGAAAAATAATAAAAGTGATATAATTTGAGTGATTTATAGTTATATATGATTCTAATAGAATAATGTAATATATTAGTGAAATTTTAAATTATTATATTATAATTAAATGTATATATTGATATCATTAGAGTCAAATTAATTGAATAGTGTCAAAAATGATATTAATGATATTTTATCAAAATAATATTTTATTAAATTAAGTAAAAAACAATAAAATCGGAAAATTGGGATAATATATAGTATAAAATATCATCCCTTTACATTTATGGTCCAATTTATACCATAAAAGTAAAATTATAACCCTTTAATATTGAAAACTTTGTTATTGTAGTTAATGTTAAAGTAGGTTAACTAAGTGTTTAAACCAAAATATAATTTTTAAAAAAACCACTTAAACCTGACCAAATTTTTTAGATGATTATATTTCAACAATATACTACCTTATCTTCATACATTTATCACTTTTATATCACTTTTATAGAGAATTACTTTATTATATTTTAATCCTTTAAGAAATTCCAAGAGTGCCGCTCCCTTCACTTATAATAGGAAACCCCTCCATTCTCTTCTCTACCCCACTTTTAGACATCTAAATCAACAAAACCCTATAAAATTATGTTCTAAAATTATCTAACCAAACATTACAGTTTTATATCTCATTAAAATATTATTCTAATGGTTCTTAAGAAGGGATCTAAATAAGGACTACTAACGAAGAAGTAATCATATTACCTAACATCTTTTAATTTTTTTTCTTATTATACATCCTCTAAATCTAAGATATTCATCATAAAATAATAAATTCAGTGTTCTAAAAATAATTAAATTTAATTATGATTATTAAATAACCATTATTCATTCACTTTTCTATCAACTGGGAAGTGAAAGTATCGCTCATGTATACTCACAGTTTATTGTCCCCATGTAGTGATACAATTAATTTTCCATCACCATCTTTCATGGATGTATATTATGATGTGTTTGATTTGTATACATTATATTTATGATATAATTATGATTATTTAATTATAATATCATATATACCTATTACCATACAATATATTGGATAGTGATAATGTCGCATGTGCGAACGTGTGGACTACCACCTCCACAAAGAGATATGATTTTTTTTCTGATTTACATGGGTGTAAATAAGGATATATTATAGTATTTTAAGATTATATAGGAAAAATAAAAGAGGGGGTGAATTTTAGTTTAAAAAATAAAAACTATGAATTCTTATAACCTTATTATGTAGGTCAATTGGACAAAAACTCGGTCTGATTTATATATTCTGAGTTAATAAAAGTTTAAAACAAAAGTAAAATTTCATTAAATATTGAAAATAAAAAAAACCTTTATAAATTTAAAAATAAAACTTTAAAAATCATATCCATACTTTACCTTTCATTGTTAAGGAATTGAAACACTTGTCCTTGGGTATCCATGATTTTCCCAAAACCATAAAGGTTTTTCTTACTTAAAAAAGGAAACCCTTCATTCTAAGATCGGAAGAACTTTTCTTCCCTGGATATGGGAACCCTTGATCAGAAACTTTAAACCAAATCTATATTTATATCCTATTAATCCCTTAACCACACCAAATTGAATAAGCAATTACAAGCATCAATAAAATTTAAGGAATTTAAAAATATCCTAACAAATTGGTGGCCTTAAGTAAAAAACTCTCTAAATAATTACAATTAAATGATCACTCAAAGTAATAATAATTCAAAAAAAGATTCATATAAATTATATATCATTTTTAATGTAAAAAAAAATTCATCCCCAAATACTGATTCTATTTATTAGAAAATTCCAAACGGTCATAATTGGTATTCTTCGCAATTGGTTGCAACGACTTTAGATGAACTCTTATTATCCTTAAAATATCTACAAAACTTAATCTAGAGGTCATCTTGGTAAAACCATTATAGTTCTTAAAAATTCAGTCTAATGAAATAATTTATTTTCTAGTAGTATGTAATTATTCATTTGACATATTTATAATGTTTTTTCTGAAGGCCATTTATGACTCCGTTGGATGAATATTTTTTTAATGGACATAATGAAACTATTTCTGGTGATTCTTGGTTATAAATTTTCATTTAGATATTATAAATCCCATCAAATATAAATATATCTATCTGATTTAAAAACATATGGGATCATCCATTTTACAATGTTACTGGTTCAATCGATGTACCCAATTACTTGTTTAATCGATGTAACAAAGTACTAGTTTTTATAATGTACAAAATTACTTTTTTAACCAGTTATTAAAATTAAATCCTATAGAATATATTTTATATATTCAGTATTTACAATATTTTTTGTGATTTTCAAAACAAAGTTTAGAAACTGTTGAAATTAACACTTTTGACTCAATTATCCCCCCCCCCCTTCTGAATAGTTCAAAACACAACAATCCATTAGAAAAATAATGATTAAAAGAATTGAAATTTACTTACTCACCATATGTTATATATTTAATAACTTTTAACTTCTTACATATTTATATTTTTCTACATCTTAATCGATATATCCCACTTTCTTGAAAAAAATTCTAATGGAATCTTTGTTAGGAGATTATATTTTCTCCTCATTTATCCCCTTTTGTGAATTTCAAAAATAAATAGGGAGAAAAATATTATACCTAGACTATTTGAGATAGAAACATTTCTATGAAATTTTATATGATGAAAAAACATTCATCTAAAATATATAGATAATATATATATCAAAATAATTTGGAGAAAAATTACATAAAAATAATTGTTGAGGAAAAATTTAATTGAAGTATTCATTCATATAAGTAAGTATACTTCTTTATAAAAATTTTAAGAGTTCAAAAATACTATATTTCTTGTAGAATTTCCTTATAGTGAACTTTAACTTATTTACATCATCGTAGAATTTTTTTTGATTCAGTGACTACATCACATGTCTTTATCGTCTCTTCTTCAAAAACTTATAACTTTTTGTTTTCTTTCTACATCATTATAACTTCTTCTTCTAAACATGTTTTTTTTTATTTTAAAACATGAGATTCAAAAAATCTTACTCTATACAATGAATCCTCTTCTTCTATTTTGTTACATCATAATTTTGGTTGATATAAGTAGACTTAATATTGTCAATGGAATTTGTAATTTGATTTACATCTAAATTCCTTTCTCATTCAACCAAAACTTTTTATTTTATTAATAACGAGGATCAAGCAAGAAAATAAAAAAAACTAACAAAAAATGTGCAGAAAAATAGAAAAAATGTGCAAAGGAAAAAAAGGGGGACTAAGGGGGCGAAAATAGTGCATTCCATGGGCATCAACCCGCACAAAAATAGAGCCATCCACTGGAAATGACCTGAGACCTGAAAAAAACTAACAAGTTACCATTCACCATAGCTTTAGCAGCCAGACAATCATCCACCATATTCCCCTCCCACCATGTGTGGATGATGGATGTGTGACTATCCAGAAACAGCTTGCATCTTCTAATCGAGTACTCAATGCTCCAAGGGATTGAGCCTTTCCCGGACAAGGCCTTGATGATGATAAGCGAGTCAACCTCCACCTATTGGATTGGAATTTCCCTTTGTTTACAATGGAGAAAACCAGTGAGTAAGGATTGAGAATCCTCTTGAAGAGAATCGCCATTGCCAAAAAAAGCCGAGAAAGCCACCACCACAGATCCAAGAGAATCACGAACAACTCTGCCTCCACGCATCAAGCCCGAGCGGAATGATCTATTAGTGTTGAGTTTTAATCCCCTGGTAGGTGGATTCCATTTGACCCACATCCCTTGAATGGACCTGCTAGTGGTAGGAGAGGAAACCAAAAAAGAAGATCCATTGACCACATGTTTACATAGACTACCCAAATCCAAAAGGAGCAATCTAGATCTAAAAATAATTCCATCTATCGACACAGGAGTGGATTGATGTCGCACTCTGTTCATGGACATCCACAGAACCCAGCACCCTACAATAAAACACAGAGCTCTAACCTTTTGTTCAGGGCCAGGCCTAATCACTCCCTGGAACAAGCTTTTTAAATAGTTCACGTGACATCCAAACCCGGGTTCCACCAAACGGTTCCACAAGCCGGTTGGCCACATTCCCTCAAGTGCACCACCCCATACACCAGAGGGTGCCAACTAGAAGCGAGGGTTTGGTAAGTAATTCTTGGGGAGACTATACCCTCTTTTATAAAAATAAAACACAAATGGAAGAAATCAAAAATTACCAAGTGTGGAAGATTATAAATAACCAAAACAATACCTTGTCATATGATATTCAATACAATATAATAAAATACTCAACTGAAAGGTTAAACAACATATGACAATGTGAATGTCATGTGTCTATAATGGAACTAAAATTAAAGACACAATGACTCCCAAGTAGGTCCAGAACCACATCTGGTTCTGTTTCCAATGATCTAATCCCAAACAACAACCTATCCCAGGGCATTTCCCTTATCATGTCCTGCAATAAAAAAAGTCTACTCAGGTGCTGATTACGCATCCTGAATAGGGTGGTGGTACAAATATGTAGTCCACCATCAACGGTGTATAAAACAAGTCAAGTAAAAAGATAGTTCATGAAGTTTTATGAAGCAGTAAATATAATTCATAATTAAATAGTTATCACATTATGATTTAATCTCCAATCATCACATTTGGCCTAGTTTCAATTCATTTTTTCAATTTGAATCATCATTCATTATTATCATTTATATGGTGTTGAACGTCGTTTCAATCCCCCCAAATCTCATTCAGTATAGGTATCCATGCCTAACAATCCATATCCCATTCAGTGTAGGTCATCACTCCTAGCACCCCAAAATCTCAAGCTAGGATAACTATTGGGGACGAACTCCATGTCCTAGTCCCAACTTCTAGTTAGTCTAGAACTCTATGTCTAGAACCATAAAAATCTCATCCATTTAATGTTTATTTAATTCACAATAATTAACCACATCATTCCATTACTAATCCAATGATTAGTTGAACAGTTCAAATGTCATTAGTTAACTCAAAATTTATCTAAGCACATAACCAATTAATTAATTCATCAATTAATTAATCAATCAACATAATTCTCATTCAATAATTAATTCTTCACACATAATTATCCATATAAAATATCTAATTATCATAGTTAGTTCTCACAATAAATTATCTTTGATCAACATCATGGCATATAATTAATTCTCATAATTAATTATCTTACATAGATAAACATCATTTCATAATTAATTTCCCCCAATTAATTATCTTAACACAATCAATTCAATATCTTCATTACAATATCTCAACCCATAACCAATCTCCAAAACAAATATCTATTTGGAAAACCCCCTTTTGTTTGTTTTTTTGATTCAATTATCAATTGATCACTAAGAAAATCACAAGTCAATTCCACATTCCTAATTACTCATATTTAGAAAAACAATTTTCAAGTGAATCTATAAAATCCATATACTCAAATTCACATATCAAATCCATGAATATGGGAGTACTATTTAGACCACCTGCCTTATTTTCTTGATGGATGTCAGCCCAATGGAAATCCCAAAAATTCGATTGGCCCAACGTCGTCGATCAAGATCTGGATCTAAATCCCTAAACTAAAATTAAGATCAAAGGCTTCAATATCTTGAAAATATACATCTAGATTCATGATCCTAGATCTAGATATCAACTCATAGGTTTAGATCCATACAAATAATGGTCATATTACATGAAAGGATAAAGGAAAGATAGAGTAATGCATGATAGAAGCAATCGGAATGAAATTCACTTGTCGAGAAGAGAGAGGATCTTCAATCTGAGCTTTCGATCTCGAAGAATGATGTTTGAATCACTTTGGAATCCCTTCGGTATGATCTGGTCTCACCTAGAATTTTTCAATCCTAAGACAAGGTTGAAATTTGGGAGTCTAGAGGTTTTGGGTGGTTTTAAAAATAGATTTTCTGATATTTAATCCTACACACATGGTTTATTAGGAAGAGGCACATGGTTAGGGAAAACTGCGCACCAACCATGCGGACCTCTCTATCCAGGTTTGCACGGTTATCACGATTTAGTCACATGGTTTTACAAACTATGCGCATACCATGTACAGCCCACTATCTATTACGTTTTCTTAAACATTCACCCAAACACACCCCAAGACAATAATCCAGAACATAGGTACTTAAAAACTTCAAAAAGTACCTAAAATCTCACCCAAGATGACTCTAAAAAAAGTTCGGGATCTTACAATATCCCCACCATATAAAAGATCATCCTCGATCTCCACTCCCAAAATTTTCTATGATTCCGAGCCAAAAATATTGGTACATTGAGCCCTCGTGTCTTCTTCTTGTTCTCGAGTTTCCTTGTGAACACTTCCTTGTTTCCATAACACACGAACTAACGGCATGGTCTTTCCCTGTAACACTTTCTCATAGTGACCCAGCACACATATAAGATGCTCCTTAAAATATGAATCTATATTGAGGCCAAAATCTTGAACACCAATAACATGAGAAGGATTGGGGTGATACCAAAATAGTTTTGAAAGATGGAAAACATCATGCATATAGCTGAATTTCTATGGAAGGGATAATTAGTATGCAACTGACCTGATTCTCTCAAGCACATCAAACGGTCCTACAAACCTTAGTGCCAACTTTCCTTACCTATGTATCCTGTGGTGACCCAATCTAGGAGACACCTGAAGGAATAAATGATCACCCTCTATAAACTCTAGGGTTCATCTCATTTTATCATTATATGACTCCTACCTGCTCTAAGTCGTAGCCATACATTTCTGAATCAACTACACCTACTCCGATGTCTCGTGAACGAGACTCTATCCCAACAACTCGGACTCACCCACCTATAACTAACATAGTATTGATCTACAAGGTCAACCATAAGGTGACTCATATGGTTCCATCTATAGAGTTTCCTAATGACTATTATCATAGGAGAACTCCACTAAAGATAAGTGATTCTCCCAAGAACCACCAAAGTCAAGAACATATGCTCATAGCATATCCTCTAGCACATGTATTCTACACCCTAAATTCCCATCTATCTGTGGGTGAATGGTCATTCTTAACAAAACATGTGTACCAAGCACCTTCTATAAGCCCTTCCAAAAGTGTGAAGTGAATCTCAAATCGGGAACTGAAACTATATTCTGTCGCACCCCATGCAAATGAACTATCTAACATACATACAGTTCTCCCAACTATTCTACTATAAAGGATACCCTGATAGGAAATAAATGTTCTACATTTTTTAGTCAAACCAAAACAACCAAAATATCATCATTATTCCTATGTTTCCTTGGAAGTACTTATACAAAATCCATAGTCATGTCATCCCCATTCCATTCTGGAATAAGAAGTGGCTGCAATAGGCATCCAGGTCGTTAATTCTCTTCCTTCACCTGTTGACAGGTGAAACATATTTTTATAAACCCTTAAATCTTCATTTTCAAGCATGGACACCAAAACTATCATCATAGGTCATAGTACATTATTTTCACCCCAGGATGTATCACCCACTTTGAGGAAAGAAATTCTTGCATGAGTTTCTCTTGCATAATTGTAGGCACAAAAACCCAATTTTTCACATAGATGATCTCATCCTCATATATTATCCAGTCTGAAGTTTTCTCCCCACCATCAAGGATTTCCCTAAAGGTTAAACACTTCGGATCCTCATACTACCTATCCTTGATCCATATTAAGAGGGTAGACTCTACTGCTACAGAAACCAGAGCCATCCTCTCCTGACTCTCCTGAACTACCACATGAATTTCCACAAGCAAATTCATCATATTTCAATATTCACTAGACTAATATACCTATTGAGTCTGAGATTTTTGGCTCTAGGAATCATCCACACTATTCCCCTTCCCGGGTTAATATGTCAGTTCAAAATCAAAGGACTGCAAATAATCTACTTATCTTCATTGCCGATGATTCAATTCACGCTATGAAAAGATATACTTCAAGATTTTGTGATCCGTAAAAACTATAAACTTCTCACCAAAAGGATAGTTTTCCCAATACTTTAGAGCCTAAACCACTGCTTCTAACTCTATGACATGGGTAGGTTAATTCAATTCATGTGGCCTCAACTGGTGAGACTAATATGCAACGATACGATCCCCTTGCATCAACACAACTCTGAGCCTGATCCTAGAAGTATCATAATAAATTGTGTACTCCCCACCTGACTTAGGTAAGATCGAAATTAGTGTTGATGTCAAGTGCTTCTTCAACTCCCGGAAATCATTTTTCCATTCTTCTGTCCAATCAAACTTTATCCCTTTCTTTGTCAAACCTGAATATTGTGCTACTAATTGGGAAAATTCCTAGATGAACCTACTGTAATAACCATCTAATCACAAAATGCATTAGATATCAAAAACATTCTTGGGCTGCTGCCAAGAAATCACTTCCAGGACATTTTCTAGGTTCACTGCCACACCATCTTCTGAGATGATATTCCATAAAAATTGTACCCTATCAATACCAAACTGACATTTAGATATCTTGGAATATAGAAGATGCTATCTTGGTGTACCCATAATGATATCAAGATGTTGGCAATCATCATAATGAGTCTTAGAGTACACCAAGATTTCATCCATAAACACCACCCCAAACTAATTTAAGTACAGATGAAATATCTTGTTCATAAATACAATAAATACTACCGGCGCATTTTTCAACCCAAACGGAATTACAACACACTCATAAAGGTCATACCTAATTCTGAAAGTATTTCATGGTATATCCGAGGTCTGAACTCTCACCTAATGATTCCCTAATCTCAGATCGACCTTTTTGAACACACAAGTTCCCTACATCTGGTCAAATTGGTCATCGATGCACCGAAAAGGATATCGGTTCTTTACAGTCATTTTATTCAACTTCTGGTAATTGACAAGAAAGTATAATCTACTATCGGCCTTCTTTGCAAACAATATAGGTGATCTCCAAGGAAAAAACGTACTTGGATAGATAAACCTTTTATCCTCTAACTCCTCCAACTATGTTTTGAGCTCTTCAAGCTCATTCGGAGCCATTCTATAAGGTGGAATAGATACCGGCTCAGTCCCTGGACTAAGCTAAATAGTGAATTCCACATCTCTCTCAGGTGGAAACCCTGAAAATTCTTCATGAAAGACATATTAAAATTTTTCTTCTACTATTGGAAGGATGTCTTACCAACCACTCGAATCATCCTTCAAAATACTAGCAACTTGGGTTGTGAGCTCTTCTATTTGCTGAGCAATTGGCCCATCTCAGCCTGCATAGATATCACATTCTTTGTGATGAACATACTTCCCACCCTTAGGAGATAAAATGGTCACTCTCCTACGGTAAAAATCTATGTCGACTTGGTATGTGACTATCCAGTCCATACCAATAATTAGGTGAAGCCCGTTATATCAAGGGAAAAGATATCTCAATGAAAACGATACTCTTTGGTCTCTAGTGAACATTCCTTGCATAAACATATATCCCTAGACCTTTTTCCCAATGGTGTATTGATATTCATCACCTCACTTACGGATTCCACCTCTAAGATGAAACCATTAACAAGATTTTCATATATAAAAGAATGAGAGGCACCCATATCAAACAAAAAAATAGCTATAGTAGAAGAAATTAGAATAGCACCTCTCACTGTCAATGGACCAGCCTCACTCTCCATAAGTGTATGATTCACTACAAGTAACTATCCTACCCCTCTTCCCTTTGGTGTCATCTAACTCCCTTGAGTAGCACCACTCTAATGATACAGGTTCTCATGAGCTGAATCACCATGTCCACTACCTCTACCGCCTCATCCCGTAGAGGTCTATCTTCTATACCTATATGGTCTATAAGACCCTCATCCCACACTCTGACTCCGAGCAGCTACTCCCTTAGCACCAGCCTGACGTTTCTTCCTGCAGGACTTATATAGGTTCCCCATCTTGCCAAAAAAATCGGAACTCCACTGGTGGTCGAGGACATTGTGTATGATAGTGTCCCTACCTACAGCACCAGTTTCAAAGCTCGTGAATAAGATCTTGTGCAATTATTCCTCTTATAGTTTCACCTTTATTTCCACTTTCCTGACTAAGGTTCTCATAACGGCGCTTCCTACTCTTGGAAGGCACACTCCTTGATCATCCTGTGATAGCTACATATCATGTACTAGATGCCCCCTTCAGGTTCCCCTTTGAAATGAGAGCATGATTAACCACTTCTGATAAATTCTTCAGACTAAATATATTTACCTGGGTTATAAATTAACACCATAGTCCATACATAGTTTTTTTTAATAAACCTCATTTTCTACCAAATCTAGAGAAAAACAATCTAAATCTATGAAATGTTCCGCACAGTCCATTATGAACATACTTCCATGGGTCAGATGCATAAACTTTGAAACCTTCTCTTATCTCAAAATTTCAGGATAGAAGTTCCCCCAATAACTTCTCCAAAAAGTCCTTCCATAACATATCATCAGTCTATATAGATCGTAACTGATTCTCCCACTAGCGATTTACTGAACCCTGTAGCATATAAGCATCCAATCTGACCCTCCTCCTAGACGGAGCCTCCAAATGGTCATGTATCATCTCTATGGATTCAATATAGAAATCATCTCCCTCAGGTCCACCCTCTCCAACAAAATTAAGATGGGGATATAGTTGAAACTCCCTTGTCAACTCAGATATGCTTTTTAGAACCTTTCATGGGTCTCTATCCATTAATTACATGAAATTAGAAAAGTTCCATCGTAACATTTATTCTTCTTCCATAGCTTGAACCAATTGTGCCTCAAGTTCCCTGTCTGTAAGCTCATTTTGATCTATACCCCTCCGTCCCTCCCTAAACAAGTTTTATGGAGGAATATCTTTACAAATCCAAACACATGTATTAGGTCTCATAACAAAACATTATAACATTTACATAAGATGAGAAACTAACACAAAAAGTTTCAACATTTCATTTCCCCCTTTTTCTCACCACACGGTCAACACTGAGGCCTTATCACTACCCTTAACCATCCTACTCCTAGGTCTTGGTTAATAAGGGTACATAAATTCTCATTAATTAATTCAACTATTAATTAATCACATTATCTCAAATTAATTAATTGATCATACTCAATTTATCAATCAAGGTTCTCGCTAATCACCCACTTATTCTCATTTTGAATCATCATTTCTATCTCACAACAAGGGAAACAGTTCAAGTTCAACAACTTACCTATAACCTGTTTTCCCGTGATTTCAATGAACGATGCATGCCAAAATAACCCTATGTGTCTAGAATGATGCATGTAGACTCATGTATAATGCCTCTTTAAAACATGAATCAAAATTCAACAACTATCAATACAAATATCACACCACACCATAACTACATCACCCAAGGTGAAATAATATCCAACTATAACAACAAACAGCAATCACAACATTCCTACCCTAGGTACTCAGATTTTCCCTCATACATGGGTTTGCAACTCCAATGCATGAGTTCATTACCAAGCCTTGACTCTTCCTAGTCTTATTTATACCATTCAGAAAATATTAATACAAAAGATAAAGAATAAATAAAAGAAAACTCATTTGATACCACTTTGTGAATCTTGACTTGGGTGCCACTAAATAGTGCCCCAAACCGATTGGCCACATGCCCTCATACATTCCACCCCTTTTTCCAGAGGGTTACGACAAGCAATGAGGGTCTGGTAAGTCAGTCTTGGGGTAACTATACCCTCTTTTATCCAAATAAAATCCCAAATGAAGAAAACAACCATAACCAAGTCTAAATCATATAACTAACCAAAAATATACAATGTCATATGATATTCAAAATAAGAGAATGCAATACTCAACTGAAAGGTAAAACATTCTATGACAATGTGAATGTCAAGTGTCTACAATTCAACTAAATATAAAGACACAAAGACTCTCAAGAAGGTCTCAAACCACATCTGGTTCCCTTTCCCATTCTCCAATATTAATAAGAAACATATCCCAGGGTCTTTCCCTTATCATGTCCTATAATAACAATGTCTACCCAGGTGCCGATCAGGAGGCCCGAATAGGGTGTGATCACAACTCAGTAGGCCACCACCAACAATGTCTAAATCAATTCCAGTCAAAAGATAGTGTATGTAGTTCTATGAAGCAATAAATAAAATTCATAATTAAACAGTTATCATAGTGTCACTTAATATTAAACCATCACATTAGGACTAGTTTCAATTCATGTTTTCCATTTGAATCATGAATCATTATTATCATTCATTTGGTGTTGAATGTCATGTCAAGCACCCAAAATCTCAGTCATTATAGGTCTCCATGACTAACACTTCATATCTCATTCGGTGTAGGTCATCATACATAGCACCCCAAAATATAAAGCTTAAATAATTATTGGGGTGGAACGCTATGTATAAGTCCCAACTTGTAAATGGTCTAGAACTACATGTCAAACAACAAAAAAATCTCATCCATTTAATCATTCTTTAATTCAAAATAATTGTCCCCATCATACCATTACTAATCCTATTATTAGTTAAACATTTCAAAATCCATTAGTTAAATCAAAAATTTATGAAGCATGTAACACATTAATTAATTTCTCAACTAATTAAACAATAAACACAATTACCATTCCATAATTAATTCTTTACACTTAATTATCCATATTAAATATCAATTTGTCATAATTAATTCTTACAATTAATTATCTTTAATCAACAATATGGAATATAATTAATTCTCACAATTAATTATCTTACACAGCCAAACATCATTTCATTATTAATTTACCCCAATTAATTATCTTAACAAAATCAATTCAATAACTAAATTACAATATTTCAACCCATAACCAATCTCCAAAACAAATATCTATTTGGGAAGCCCCCATTTGTTTGTTTCATGATTAAATTATCAATTTATCACCAAAGAAATCACAAGTCAATTACAAATTCCTAATTACTCCAATTTAGGAAACAAATTATCAAGGGAAGATAGAAAATTCATAAACACACATTTACATATCAAATACACAAATATGGGAATATGATTTTGACCACCTACCTCAGTTTTTTTATGGATGTTAGCCCAATGGAAATCCCCAAAATTCATGTAGTACAACGTCGTCAATCAAGATCCAGATATAAATCCCTAAATAAAAATTAAGATCAAAGGCATCAAGATCTTGAAAATATAGATTTGGATCCACGATCCTAGATCTAGATATCAACTCATAGGTTTAGATCTATGGAAACTGTATAGATATTCAATGACAGTATTATGGAAGATAGAATAATGAATGGGAGAAGCAATCGGGATGAAATCCACTTATTGGGAAGAGAGTGGATCTTTAATCTGGGCACTCGATATCAAATAACGATGCTCTAATCACCTTGTAATCCCTATGGTAGGCAGTGGCATCAAATAGAATTTTCCAAGCCCAAGACAAGTTCAATATATAAGGGTATCAGGGGTTGAGATGGTTTTAAAAATATATTTTTTGGATATTTAATCTCACACACTTGGTTTCCTGGGCCAAGGTTCATTGTTAGGGAAAACCTTGCACCAACCATGTGGACCACTCTCTCTATGTTTTCACAGTTGGCACAGTTTAGTAGCATGGTTTTTCAAACCATGTGCAAACCATGCATAGCCCATTGTCGGTTAGTTTTTCTTAATAATTAACCCAAACACACCCCAAGCCACTACTCTAACACAAAGGTACTTAAAAACCTTAAAAATTGCCTGAACATTCACGAGAGATGAATCCAAAAAAGTCCAAGATCTTATAGTTCCTCATTCCTAAAAACTAATCATCTTAGAATTTCAAAATCAGCCTTTGTATGCTGAATACATATTATAATATGTTTCAACTTTCTTATTTATTCATTAAATTTACACTTTTAATAATTTAAATAACCATCATTTTGAATAAATATTTCCATGATCTATTTCCCTGGATTCAGAAATTCCCAAAAGTCAATTATATTTTGGATATACTTACTTCGACATTGAATATTGTGGAAATGATGATAATATTCTTCAAGTTTTATGATAACTTCATTGAAATAATTCATTCACATTTTATTTCTCCTATTACATGAACTATGATCTAAATAATTATAACAAAAAGAAACATCTAGAATAATTTGTGGATGATATCTTGATGAATCATATTGTTCTTTATTTTCACCATAATATTCATCAAAAACTAATACTACTAAAACATCTTTATCATATTGAGGTTTTTGTGAAACCTTTATTTGAGAATGATGATCTTATTCATCCTATGAAGACTCTATATCCAAAACATCAAGATATTAATCCTTTATAGATTAGTTCAAAATTGATGTAGAGGATGTGGTTACCCTTTATCTGCTTCAACACAATTTACTAACTTTTTATAAATTTCATCATCACTTCGATATTTTCCTTTTACCAACATTTAAATAACATTATGGACATCAGTATCTTATATATACTCATTATTTTAAATAGAAACTAACTTTACGGTTTCCTTCTTAATGGATATGGGAACCAATGATTTTTGAGATTGTTTTCCTTTTGATATAACAAACCGGGGAACTATTGGTTGAACAACGGATTGAAGAAAAACTGAGAGAAATTATCCCTATGTTATAAATTCAACATATTCAATAAATTTCTCCACACCTTTTAAAAAATATTTATCAACTTTTTATTTCTCAATCATTTTATTTTATCTCTTATTATTTTATTATTATTTAAGATTATCATATGTATGTTCTTTCAAATCCATGTTCACAACCTTACCCAATCCAAAACTAGGATCATCCAGATTAATTGATTAATTATTCTTCATGAAATCCCCAAAGGGAACAAAATAGATGGATTTTACTTTCTTATTAGGAAAAGTATGAGATAATTATCTAGAAATTCTCTTTTCTAAAACATTTTCATTTTTTTTCTCAATTTTGATTCATAAATAGTTCTATCCAATTTCTCACCAAAAATTTTAAAGTATGAAACATACCCAATCTTAATCTTAAGGATTATTTCCTCACTGATGAATAATGGTTTCTCTATAATTTTATTATAATTATTTTGAATATTCTAAAATTTCATAAAGTTAACTAGAAAATATTAAGGAAACATGGAAATAAAATAATCTCCAACTCTATAATTATGTTCATGATATCCTCAATATATATTAATAAAAACCTCAAAAGGGTGAAATTTTTCATGTTATGCAAAAAGTAAATTACATAAATATATTTTCATTTTGAAGTATCCAAATCTCCTTAAAATGTGACAAGATAATTCTAAATATATATATCTACGATTCTAGCTTCTAGAGAAAGATGATTTATGTTTCTTAATTTCACTTAAGAAGGAATCAATGATGTTTTTGTTCATGAATTATTTAAACATTCCACTTTATCTGGTAAATTATGTGTGAAATGAATTTCCTATAGTTCATAAGTAACACCAAAAAACTCATAAACTTGGTGATAATTAAATATATAGAAATCATAAAATAATGAAAAACTAATAACTTTGAGAATATTTTCTTCAATAATTTCAGCTAAAGCATAAAATTCAATAATAATATTTAGATAATGAAGTTCAAAGTCATATATTTTGAGAAAAATATGTTCCCAGCCTTAATATATAATTTCATACATAAAAAATGAATCATATTTATCATAAAATTATCTTTTAATAAGTTTTTATTTTACAATCCCTCTGCTCAAAAATTCTTTTGAAGAATCAATTTCTATTGATCAGATAAAGGATATTTATCGAAAAAACAAAAAATAATCATAATGAGAAGAAACTGTGTGGTGAGAGCTATTGGAAGAAATTAGAAAATAAATGAAAAAAATAGTGACCCACACCCCTTTATGTATGTTTGATAAGTGTGATTCCTCAAATTCTTTAGATTTAATAGTCTATATTTATTCCCTCTTTTTGACTGATGGTTGTTAACATATCTCAAGAAAAATGGAAAATTTATGCACTCATGAAGTTTTTAGAAAAATAAAGATATAATTTTTATGATAATTACATATGTTACATTGAATACATTAAATTTTAATGAATATTTTAAAAAAAATAACAGTTGTAAAAAATGAATGAATATTATTACAATTTATAGTAATACTGAATATTTTGGAATTACCTCACACTGAATAAATTATGAACATTCTTATGAAAGTTTTTTTAGTAATACCATCTTCTTGTATTTAGAAAAAAACATGTCCATAAGTTTTTAAGAAGAGATTTTATCCATATATATTTTAGAAAATATTGTGTAAAAAGTTTAAGAAAATCATGTTTGAAAATACTTTGGTAAAGGAATGTGTTCAGTAAAAAAAACTTTTTTTAGAAAACCATAACAAGGAAAAAAATTAACATTTTTTAAAATCCAAAACCCAAAAAAAATTAAAATATAGTAAAACATTTAACACCCATTTAAGGATTTTTTTTACATTAATGATATGTTTATATTAAAATTAGATATGAATGATAATTTTATATTGATCATACCAAGATTCTATTTAATATATTCAAATATATAAAAATTTAAAGTTTTTTAAAGACATTATCAAGTTATTCATTAATTCCATTGAATTATAAAATAATATATACTTTTTGTGATATTTAAGTAAATAGTGTCTTATATCTATTTATTTATCTCATGAGTGATGTACTTGGTTTATACTTAATGTTTTGACACCAGTATTTTTAGAAAAAAAATAGAATTTTAGAAAAACTCTTTCCAAAATTGGTGAGTGTGTGTTTCATCCACCACACTTGAAAAAAAAACGTTGATATTAACAAGTTATGATTTAGTAGTGGAAAATGTTTTTCATTGTTTATTCATAAAAGACAAAGAAAATAAATCATCTCTTAAGAAATAAAAAGTCTCGAATATACTTTTTCTATCCATTTTATTACCATAAAAATATGTATCATAAATAATTTTTAATTAAAAGTCATTTATGGGAATATAAAATAGTCTAAGATCCATAGTTCCCTTAAGATAATGAAAAATTCATTTTACAACATAAAAAATATTACAAAGTTATTTCTAGAAAATAGACTCACATGTATCTAGTATAGTCATAAACTAAAACATTTACATAGTATTTTCCACCAATAAATCTAACTTTTACTAGACCAAATAAATCCTTGTATATTAATTATAAATAATTATAAGTTAAAACCTCAGTAATAGTTTTAAAACATGAATTGTTTTGATTTTAAAATTGAAAAGGATCATAAACCATTGAGTAATTAAAGATAAAATCTGGTATATCTCTAATAAATTTGAAATTTTGGATAATGTTAAAACATTACAGTGTTCTAACCCAATTTTCCAAAAACAAGATTGATCCTCCATTACACTAAAGAAATTTAGGTCTTAACTCCAACGGTCTTCTAAGTTAAGTGTTTAATATTTTAATTCCTATCAGTAGAATGAATCAATTTACCTTTTGAACTATGAATTGTAAATTTATTATTTCTGAAGTTCACAAGGTAAAATTCATAACATAACTAACCTATGATAATGATATTATTATAAAGGAATAAAACAAATAAAAAAATTTAAATTAAAACAATTTAAATTAATTTTTTTCCAATAAGAATAATATTACCTATACAATATATTTCTCTATAACAATATCACTGAAGTTAACTTTACCACTATTCCTCTTTATTATTTTTTGAAATAATTTTTTAAAAAATTGTATGATAGTAACAACCACTATCCATGTACCAAATTTTGTTGTAGTTTGTATTCTTCTTATTTTTTAGAATATAAAAATTTAGGATTTTTTTATGAAAACATTATTCCGTCCAGAATTGTTTGAAAAAATAAATTTATGAATTTAAATATATACAAATCTTTTATGATAAAAAACTATTAATTATTTAGAAAATTAATATTAATGAAATCCAAAAGATTGTAATTTATTAAAATAGATCTTATTTTTTCAATGTCCACCACTTTGATATTTAGTAAAAAAGGTGAAATTTTTGGAAAAAAAATAATTATTTATTTGAATGAGGTTATCGGCAAGTAAAACTAATCAAATAAATTCTTATATAAGGTTTAATTTGTTTTTACATGAGTCCAAAAGTTTCCTTTGTGAAATTCAATTTTGATAGTAACTTTTTCTGACTCAAAATTTCATAATTTATTTTAATATCATAATTTTATTCTCATTGGTATAAGTGGAAATATATTTATTATCTAACTATTTAGTGGAATTATTAACTTCATGGGATAGTTTTAAACTATTATAACTTTATTTACCATCATATTCCATAGAACCGTTATATTTTTTAGATAATTTAATATTTTTTAACAACTTATAAAATATATATACATATTTACAACTGGGTATAAAATCATCATCTTATAATGAATTGGTTTTTCTTCTTCTTAAGAAGTAGAATCATCTTCATCCTTAGAATAAATATAATTTTCCTTTAATTTAATATTGTTAAGATATTCAACATATACCTTTTCCATGAATCATTCAATTCTCTTTGTAATTCTATCAAAAGATCCCATAATTATTTTATTATCAGAACTATTATATGAATAATTGTCTCTAACACTAGCACTCTAGGTGTTTACATATTTTAGAATTTTCTAACCTTATGGTTGTATAATTTTTTAAAATTCTTTCTTTATGCCTATTCTATAAATTCATGGAAAATATGATCTAAGATGTCATTCTTTAATACACTCATATCATGTCATATTTTAAGAATCCATCTTATCACATCATTCATTTAGAATTTTCCTATACTTGTAATGGAAATTTTATTTCCAAGTGTCATATTCATAATCTTAGTAAGATTATCTATTTAATTATCACTTTGTTATAATGAACTACTTTCTTTCTCATCTTTAACATTCTTCTTCTTTAAATATTTATAAATTTTCTCACCTACTATATCTTTTATATAAAAATTTAATGTAGAGAAAAGAATACTCCATTTCTTTGTTTATATTTTATCAGTATCTCTTTTTAGTCTACTGTCATACTGCATGAGACTTCCAAAATTATTATTCAAACAAAGATTATATAGGTGCTTACTATAATCTATATTTATTATTTTATATTCTCATTCACTTGGAATAATCTCAATAATGATTTCTATCAAAATTTCATCAAAATTATCTTTGTCTAACAAATATTGTAAAAAATTTACAATTGTTAAAAATAATTAATAAAACATTGTGATAGATTATATAGTTAGAAAATAAAAGGTTTGATAATCATCTCATAATGTATCTCTAAAATTTTTATAAACATCATATGTCCCATAGTGAATAACCTCATGATTTTTCCAAATAAATCGAGATGCTTCAAATAAATAAATTTGAGTGTAGTTATACCTAGTCATAAAACATAATAAAGTATTTTTGACTCTATAATTCAGTTTATATTATGACATCAAATATTTTGAAAATACACAAACATCCCTGTCATGAACTTTTTAGTTTCATATCAACAAAAAAAATTCTCTACTCCAATATTTATAATGAATGTATTCATCTGATCTCTCTAATACACATTATCAAAACCATCAAATATTTTTGTTCCACAATGATTCAAATGTTCAAATGTTCAAACATTTAATCCTTACATATTTAAAAACATACTATTTCTATAAAATCACATTCGTATAAATTGTTTTTAATAGATGTATACTAGAAAATGTAATAGAACCAGCTCTGATACCAATTGTAGTATTGTAAGAGTGTTTACAAACAATAAAATAGTAGGGTGAAATATATTTTATATAATTAATACTAATAATTTTTTTAACCTTATTATATAGGTTAATCGGATGAATACTCGGTCCAATTTATGTGTTCAGAGTAAAGAAAAGATAATAAAAAAAGTAAAAATTCCTTAAATAATAGGCAACTGGATTAGAAAATTGTAAAAATAAGTAAAATAAAACTTTTTAAAGTTCTTAAAAAAACATATAGAAACTTTATAAAAAGATATCCACACGTTAACCAACAGTTTTAAGGTAGTAAATAAAATAACCTTGGGTGTCCGTGGTTTTCACCAAACTATAAAGCTTTTTCTTACTTAAACAAAGAAGCCCTCAATAATAATATTAAAATAAATATGTTTCCCTATCTGTGGGGGAAAATGATCTGAATTATTATTTCGAATCTATATACTCATCCCAAGAATCCATTGATCACAACATATTTAATAAACAGTTAAAAACAGAGAAAACATAAGGCATTTACAGAAATCCCCATAAAGATGATACCTTAAGTAAAAAATCTATAAATAATTACAATGAAGTGATAACTCAAAGTAACAAGATATTAAAAAAAGTAGCTCTAGAACAAAATTAAATCAAAAAAACTTCCTCCTCCACAAATTATGATTCTATTTATAGGAAAATCTCAAACTGCCATATTTTTCATTCTTTGGAGGCGATTACAATAGCTTTATAAAAAACTGTTATTCTCTTGAAATGTTTTGTAAAAATTCATCTGTTGGTTGTCTGGGTAACACCAATATAGTGATTATTAATTACATATGACATAAAAACTTGGTTCATCTGGTAGAATGGAATTCATGATTCGATAAATTTAGAAAGGTTTGTTCGGAGGTCATATCTAACTCGGTCTACCAAATATGTGTCTGATGTACATAGTGGGACTTTATCTAGTGAGACATAGTTATACTTTATCATTAATACATTAAAAATATTCATCTAATATAAATATATCTATTTTATTTACAATCATACAGGATCATCCAATTTGCAAAGGTATTTATTCAACCAATGTACAAAAGTACTCATCCGACCAATTTACCAAATTACTAGTTTTTCTGATGTAAAAAACTACATTGTTTAACCGGTTAGGAAAATTTCACTTGATATATAATATATAGTCTATATATGTTAAAAATAAAATTTCTGTAAAAGCATTCTAAACACTTTTAATGTTTGATGTTAGTAAAATAAAAAATTTCAGTGTGTTTCGATTTTCAAAACAATGGTTAGAAAACATTTAAAATAAAAATTTAGACTAAAAATATATTTTATGAATATATATGATATTTATAATATAATAATTATTCTATAAAAGTGAATTATTATTCAAATTTCTTTAATTCCATCTGAAAAAAAAGTCAAAACAGTGTTCGTGTTTATGCACAACCTACTATCTCTATGAACTGTGTAGTCCATTTTCATATCTCAACATTTTAAAGATGGATATATTTATATATAAATTTAATGAATTTATATGATATTTATATCATTAATAACATTATTAAGATTTTGTAACCATGATAAATGTATAAGTAGAGGGAATTCCAAATCAAAACATTAATGAAAAATGAAGTAGTTATCACCCGAACGAGTTATTTTAAAAAACAATTGTTAATACATAGGTGGTAAAATATTATAAGTAAATAATATATGGTGTGATAAAAATTAATATGTTTATATAATAAATTTATAAAAAAACTAAATTTATTATATATAATTTAGTAATGAATATGAATAAAGAAATACTTGAGGTATGGGATTTCTATACTCACATTTATTTCTAGGAGACAATTGACATATCCACCACTAGTTTATTTTTTGTGGTTTATATACTAAACCTTTAAAATGTTATATAATAAATATAATTATTTTAATTATATTTAAGGTGTTATTTTTTATTATTATTTAATTGTTCTTAATTTTCCAAGGGTATTAGAGTGGAATGGGTTTTATGTTACAATCTCATTATTTGTCCATATTTTTTATGATTAAGTTTCTGATGATTAAATATTATGATATACCACTAAGGAAACTCATTATGTTTCTTATCATATATTTATTTAAAGGTATTAAATATTTTTCTTTCATTTTCCTATCTTTTTATACTCAAAATATCAATATAATATTTTTATGTAAAATTGACTTTATCTCTCTCTTCGGTCAAAAACACTTTTCTTCCATGTCCTTAATTTCTAAAAATAGTTACAAGATTTTTTTTAATATTATTAAATGATATCCTAATTTCATTTTTAACACTTATTTAATTTTTAAATAGGGTTTAAAATTAGTCTTCTTGTTGGTTTGATAATAAGGTTATTTTATATATATTTTAACAAAAAAGTGTGAAATGAATGTTTTCTTTTAACTTATACGGCATGAATGGGATTTAATACCATCATGAATACCCATTGATTTTAAGTTTCCATTAAAAATTTTCAATTTTATTTTAAAATAAAGAAAATTCTTTATTATTTTGTAAGGTTTTATATTTAAAAGAAGTGGTTTCAGTTTGAAAAGAGTATTTTCCTTAAGAAATATTCCAACTGATCTTTTAAAGGGATTTTCATTTATGATAACATACTTTGATCTTAATGTTAATAAAATGGGTAAATGATACAATGATATCATCCTTATTCTATATATGGATGTAATATGATTATGATGATGAAATTTTTAAGAAATCATTTTTATTTTTTATGGTTTATGCAAGGATGAAATGTTGAAATACTTATGAAACCTGTTTCATTTCCATGGATTGTTATATGTGATGATTTAATTATAATATTTTGGAACACATATAAATAGATTGTAATTATATGATGGGTGGGATTGGAATTATATATCCCTCCAATTCATTGGGAAAATCTGGATATCTCATGAGATAAATATGACCAGAATGGGGAGAAAACCCAATTTAGTAAGGGACTTTGTCAACTATTATAGTCTTGAGAGTGAACCTTGACTATGAAATTGGGATTGAAACCAATACAATTTGATTTTCTTCAGAAATAACATTGAATATGTAATGGTTAGTGAACCCAATACACTATGAAATTCATGGGAGTGAGCCTTGACTACTGAGGAAATGATTTTCTATTCTTATGTTTATGGCGCAAATCTATGTCTTATGATAATGTTTGGCTCTCATGGCTCATGTTAATTGATTCCATCATGATTAATGTCTTATTATCTTTTATTATTTATTCCATTAATCAATGTTACGGTATTTTATGTTCATGATTTTGTTTTAAAATGGTATGATCATGTTCTCATATCTATATTCTCATGTTATAATTAACTTATATTTGATATATCATATATTTACCCTTGTTGAGTATCTGAGATCACAATTTTTTATGTTTCTATTCGCCATGATATGAAGGAAATTTTTG
>OY728141.1:102497190-102546444 GCA_963277665.1 Viscum album
TTACCTCGGTAACAGTGATCAGATATGGAGAGATAGTTATTGATTCAGAAACAAAAAGAGGATGAAAATTTTTCCATGTATGAATCCAACTTTACAAGTTTAGAAAATAATGCTTTTGACTACATATGTAATTCAAGGATCAAGATTGATTGATTATTTTGTGGTTTAGAACCATTCCTTCGAGGGGAACTTGTCCCAAAAAAATCATCAAAGGAATATATAGTCTCATGTGATATCAAGATAGAGAAATAATTCTCTAAGTCTTATGAATTTAAGGGAAAACAAGAAGAGGGTAGCGGAGAAAATAATGGATAAAGGGAAGAATAAAAAATGGAATTTTCCAACATGTGATACTTATAGAAGAAAACACCCTAGTTCCATCTTAAAAGGTAAAGGAGTTTCTTGAAAGTATGGTGGGAAGGGATATCAAGTCCATCATTTCAAGGGAAATATAGAAGCTACTAATATTCAATGCTAAGTTTTTAAAGAGATCAGGAATTATGAAAATTATTGCCTAGACATCAAGAAAAATTTCTCCATAGAAGGCCAATGGAATAAGGTTAATCTTATGCGATCACAACTTCTGAGGTGGAAGTTCCAAATGATTTGGTGGAAGGTAATTTAATCATCTCCCCAAAATTAGCTAAATCACATGTCACGACCCGTCATCGGGGCCCGTGCCGTGACTACCCCAAGCCCGGCTTCCATAGGCCAGGGGCTGGCGACTAGCACCAAGGCGTAAATCCTGATAAAGAGGGAAGGCATTTCCTTTGAAAAGTAAACAAACACCACAGATCAAGCAAGCATAAGTAAACACTAAGTAAAAACTGGGTACAAAAGTAAGTGCGGAAAAGTAACTGGGCCAGAATAAAAACCCAAACTGAAAGTAAAGTACAACTGGAAAGGGAAAAACAGCAACTAAAAGTAAAGCCGCAATGTCAAGTCATCCACTAGAATCCCCACCTGAAGGGTGAGTATAGATAGCCTCCACAGCTCCTCGGTTCCAGACGTCCGCTCTGAGTACGTCCCTCCTAGTGGTCCACCTCCGGGTACTGTCCTGCTCTACAAGCATCAACCACGATCAGCGTTGTCCGTCGTCTGCAACCAACACAACGTAGTGCGGGCATATCCCGTGTAGGGGTGAGTATAAGCTACTCAGTAGGGACCCCGAGACCCCTGAAGGTATCCCTGAATCCATAAAGGATAATCCACAAAGGAAAGATACAATCACGAAGTAACATTCGACAATGCTTAGGTATATGCCCATACATATACCTAAGTCATCAATTCTCATTCGGCTCCAACATCCAAGCCCAAGTACAACCCAGTCCACACAGGAAATCAAAACATAAATCCACACAGGATAGCACAACACAATCCACATAGGAAAGCAAAACAGGATTCAGCTCACACAGGAATACTTCTTCGTAAGACGATATTGATGATCAGATATTGCCACTGATTCATCTAAGTCGTCGGACCCACAAAGGATCGATAGGTACTTACCCCCGTAATGACCCACAAAGGATCTGACCCACAAATGATCGATAGGTAACTAACCCCCGTAATGACCCACAAAGGATCTGACCCACAAAGGATTGATAGGTAACTAACCCCCGCAATGACCCACAAAAGATCTGACCCACAAAGGATCGATAGGTAACTAACCCCCGCAAAGACCCACACAGGATCGGACCCACACAGGATCTATAGGCGCTGGCCCACATAGGACAGCTAAGCGCTGACCCACACAGGATCGGATCCACACAAGATCGGTAGCACTGATCCACGTAGTATCGCTGAGTGATGTAATCGTCGCCGTCGAATCCACTAAGGATCTCTGTACAGTTGTCGTCGTCACAGTTGCAGCCAGCTCTAGGGTTCCCGCACACAGCAAGCTCGTTTGGGAGGGTCCGCTCCACGAGCCGAGGGGCGTATACATCAAATGACACAAATTCCGGAGTTTGATGTATCCAAAAGTTCCATATCTTCATCAGGAACTCAACGTCGCAGACGGCGCGTCAATCGGACGCCCGGTCTGAGAGTTATTGGATTTTTCGTCCCAGGGGGGCGGTTTGTTTTTAAGGCAAAACCAACCCGACCGTACTCCAACAGCATCCAAACCTTGAGCGGAGTAAGCCAAAATTTCCGTCTCACTAAGAGAAATCCATCAAAGTTTACGGCACGTCAATCGGACGTCTGGAGCTCAATATATGAGTGTTTCCGCTCCGAGGGCCCGGTTGGTTTCATGTACGAACCAACCTGGACGAATGCAAAGTTCTCCGAAACCTTCAGTGCGATATAAAAAAATGACCGTCTCTATCCAAGGATTGCATTGCAACTGACGGTGCGTCGATCAGAGGTCTGTAGCTCAAGTTATGGGCAACAGACCGAAAAGGTTCGGTAATAGGGGGTTCGGGCCCGGTCCGACCCGGCCCGATACCCCCAGGGTCGGCCCAAACCGGGTCGAACCGAAATGGGACCAGGTCCGGACCTCTTGGGCGCGGCCCGGCCCGGTCGGCGTGGCCCGACCCGGCATGGGCGCGCTGGTGCTGGCCGGGTGGCCAGGCGACCGGCTCGGCCATTACGGTCGAGCGTTGCGGGCAGGGGGTGTGCTGCCCCCGCGTGAGGAAACAGTAGCCCCTTGATGTGGCGGCTCAGGCCGTCCAGCCAGCGGTCTCGGACCCCCGGTTCTTTCACGGTCTGGCTGGCCCGCTCTGGCAGGCCGGCTTCTGCCGCCACGGGACCGGCAAGGCCGGTCCCCTCGCTCCGATGTCGGTGGCCTGGAACCGGCCGTCGGTTCCCCTGCTCCACCGCGGCCCAGAACCGGCCGCGGACTTCTTCCGTTTGGCGCGGCGCGATGGAGCCGCATCTTTTGGTCATTTTCTACGGCGCGGCGTGACGGCGCCGTGGATTTATTGTTTCCAATGGCGCGGTGCGACGGCGTCGTGCTTCTCCGTTCTCCCTTTTATAAAAATTCCACGCGGTGCTTTGGCACTGCGTCGCCTTGCTCGCCGCATCAATATTAACAACCAAATAGGGGAGGAGTGTCGGCCATGTCCATGCGGTCCGACCTCCTCCCGTTATCACGATAACAGGCGGTTCAAGGAAGGTAAGATAATGACGGAAGAAAATTCACAAAAAAAGAAACGCATAAAACCCCTACCTCAACGTTGTCGTCAAACGAGCGTTCGTCGTGGAATTAACCGTCGCGGAAGAAGAGGTCCGTCACAGAAGGATAGGATCGCCGCGGAAGGAATGTCACTGGCATTAGGTGATCTCCGATGAAGGCGTCTCTCGCCGACGGAGGTTGGCGTTCTTCGTTGGCGGCGGTGCGTTCTTCACGTTCTTCGTTGAAGAACGAAGAATCCTCTCTTTTTCTCCCAAAGCTTTATCACAACACAACCCAACCATAATAAAATAATACCAACACTTATTTTATTATCAACCTAATCTTTTAAAATTACAAAGATAAGAAACGAACAATTAATTCAAAAAATTAATTGTAACGATTTAACCACCCAATTTAATGAGGCGTTACTTAACAAGAAAAACGCAAGGTTTGACTTTCATTAAAAGGGGGGTTGAGGGTGCATTAATTAGGAGGGAATAAACGGTGGGGCTCGTGTAGGCTCCACCTCACAAATATCCTACCAAGTGGGTAGTATATTGTGGGTCCCACCTTATCCGCTTAACTTAGGTTAAACGGCTTTAAGTGAAATAAAATAAAATTGTCGCGTCCCTTTTTATTTTATTTCATAACTTAACCCCAAAAATTAAAAACCACACCCGAGCAAACGCAACTCCGGAAAAGTCATTCCTAAGCAAATACTGACACTGAAATTCCATCGGTGCCCTCGGAATTCGATTCCAAGCACCGGTTCAAAAGTTAGAAAACCCCGCTCGTTCGTTCACTGAACATAACCGATCTAAACTTCGGAAAATGATTCCGGGCACACCGTGACTCAGAATCAGGTGCCGTCAAAAACTGCGTTCTTTTAAAATTCCAAAGAAAATTAAGAAAAAAAATTTCCTTGAATTTTACGGGTCTTTACATCACTCCCACCTCATGTCTTTACGTCCCCGTAAAGATACATCATAAACTAGGGAAACAAATGTGGGTACTGAGCATGCATCTGAGCCTCCCGCTCCCAAGTGCTCTCCTGGAGGTTCTCGTGCTTTCATCTGATGCGCACTAGAGGAATCGACCATCCACGTAGGACCCGCTCCTATCGATCCTCAATATCCACCAGGACCTCCGCAAAAGTCACCCCATCATCAACGTCCAGCTCCCTATGGTCAATGATATGTGTCGGGTCGTGCACGTATCTCCTCAGCGGAGATACGTGGAAGACGTCGTGCACCCGTTACAACTGAGGTGGTAGAACCAGGCGATAATCCACCTCGCCAGTCCTGCTGAGGACCTGGAACGGTCTGATGAAGTGAGAAGATAACTTGCCGCCTCGGCCAAATCTCCGTAATCCACATCGAGGTGAGACCCGCAAGAAGACGTGGTCGCCATCCTCGAACTCAAGTGGCCTCCGCCTCCTGTCAGCATAAGACTTCTTCCGGCTCTGAGCTGTCCTCATCCACTCCTGGATGACCTGGACCTTCTCTGTCGTGGCATGGACCATCTCCGGTCCCACAAGTGCTGACTCCCCAAGGTCTGTCCAGGACAAAGGAGATCTGCAAGGTCGGTCGTACAACGCCTCATATGGTTCCATCCCGATGGTGGAGTGGTAGCTGTTGTTGTATGTGAACTCCACCAAGGGTAGATGGTCCTCCCAACTGAGACCAAATTCAAGGACACATGTGCGGAGCATGTCCTCGAGAGTCTGAATGGTCCTCTCCGTCTGACCATCCGTCTGAGGGTGAAAGGCGGTGCTCAGACGTAGTTGCACCCTGAATGCCTCCTGCAACCTCTTCCAAATCTGGGAAGTAAAGCGATCATATCGATTGGAGACGATATATGATGGCACACCGTGAAGTCGTACAATCTTCTGAACGTAGAGACATCACAAGCTCTCCACTGAGCTCTTCTCTCTGATGGGTAAGAAGTGAGCCAACTTGGAGAGTCGGTCGACAAACACCCAAATGGAGTCATGACCTCTGGAATTGCGTGGAAGTCCAGTCACGAAGTCCATAGATATCCCATACCACTTCCACTCTGGGACCTCCAGGGGTTGTACCAAGCCTGCTGGTACCTAATGCTCTACCTTCACCTGCTGGCAGGTGAGGCATCGAGAAATGAACTTTGCCACAGCCTTCTTCATGCCCGGCCTCCAGTGCTGTCGTCTAAGATCCTGGTACATCTTCACCACTCCAGGATTTACAGTCAAAGGAGAAGTGTGAAACTCTCTCATCACCTCCTCTCGTAAAGAAACTGGTACCAAGGTACGTCCTCTGAAAAGGACGTCGTGCTCTGCTCCAAAGGAGAAACCATCAGGTGCCTGTCCTGAGGATATCTACGCACGCCGCGTCTCATAGTCGGCATCCCCACGTTGTGCCTCTCTGACCCACTACAGTAGTGGAGGAGTGACTGTGAGAGACTGAAGGAAGGCTTCTTCATCTCTATCCACGAAGGATATTTGAAAAGCGGTTAGCTGCTCTGTCACCTCCTCAAGTAGTTGAATGCCCATCCTCCTGCTGAGAGAATCGGCTACCACGTTCCCCTTCCCAGGAGTATAGAATATCTCAAAGTCATAGTCCTGGAGGAACTCAAGCCATCGCCGTTGTCTCAGGTTCAGGTCCTTCTGAGAGAAGATGTACCTAAGACTCTGATGGTCAGAAAAGACTGAAAAGCGCTCGCCCATCAGATAGTGCTTATATGTCTTCAGAGCGAAGACCACTGCTGCTAACTCCAGGTCATGGGTAGCGTAGTTCTTCTCATGCGGCCTCAAATGACGTGATCCATAGGCGATCACTGCCCGCTCCTGCATCAGGACACATCCTATTCCGGTCCCTGATGCATTGCAGTAGACTACGTACCCTACTCCCTCCTCCGGCAACCTCAAGATAGGTGCGCTGGTCAATCTCTGTCTTAGCTCTTGGAAGCTCTACTGACATCTGTCTAACCACACAAAGGGTTTCCCCTTATTTTTAAGAGCTAAGAGTGGTGCTGCAACTCTGGAGAAGTCTGGCACAAATCTCCGATAGTATCCAGCTAGTCCCAAGAAACTCCGCACCTCCGTCACGCTCCTGGGTGCCTCCCAAGCTAGAACTGCCTCGATCTTCGCAGGATCCACCGCAACTCCCGCCTCAGAGATGACGTGTCCCACGAAGTGGACCTCACATATATAGAACTGACACTTCTAGAGCTTGCCATAAATCTGGTGCTCTCAGAGTGTGTCTGGTACAACCAGCAAGTGGTAGGCGTGCTCCTCCTCCGTCGTCGAGTATATCAAAATGTCGTTGATGAAGACCACAACAAATCGATCGAGGTACGGCTGAAAGATCCTATTCATGAGGCCCATGAACACGGCTGGAGAATTGGTTATGCCGAATGGCATAACCAAGAACTCATAGTGTCCATACAGACATCTGAAGGTCGTCTTTTTCACGTCCTCGTCCCGAAATCTGAGCTGATGGTAGCCTGACCTGAGGTCTATCTTTGAGAACCACCATGCTCCTTTGAGCTGATCGAAGAGGTCATCAATCCTCGATAGCGGATACTTGTTCCTCACTGTCACCTGGTTCAGGTGACGATAGTTGACACAAAGTCGCAAGCTCTCGTCTGCCTTCTTGGCGAACAATATCGGGGAAGACCAGGGTGAAACACTGGGTCGGATGAATCCCTTACCCTGAAAGTCCTCCAACTGTACTTGTAGCTCTTGAAGATCGGAGGGATCCATCTGATATGCTAGGGTGGATATCGGGGCTGTCCCAGGGTATAGATCAATATAAAATTCTACCTCTCTGCGAGGAGGTAGTCCTGGAACATCGTCGGGAAAAACGTCTGCATACTGATCCACCACTGCAGAAAAACTAGGGCTCCACACGTCAACTAATCCTAGGATGAGGCTATCCAACTGATGAGTGATGGTCTGTCCTCTACTCTGCGGAAGTCCATCATGTGCTGCGAAGGCTCCCTTCTCGCCGGTGAATGTGAAACTACTCCCGTCGGTGCATACACATCGCACCTTTCACCTAATACAGTCAATCTGAGCATGGATTGTAGATAACCAATCCATGCCCAAGATGATGTCGTAAGTCCTTGAAGCCGCTACAAGAATATCCCAGCTGAAGTTCTCGCCTCCTAGAGTAAGCTCACACTGTCGGCACCAGTACATAATCGTCGAGTCTTCTCTCGTAGGAGTCTCTAGCCGTAAGGATCGAGCCAACGGCTCTGTCAGAATCTCCGAGCTCCAAACAAGGGCAGCGACTATAAAAGAGTGACTCGATCCTATGTCTATAAGAACTGCAGCAAGGGTGGAATAGACACAGATAGTACCTCGAATCATCTCGGGTGCACCGTGGTCGTAGGCCTCTGCTGCCTGGAGCTGTGCCTGTCTCTGCCCACCAGCTCCCTGTGGTCGGGGTGGACCTCCTGGTGGTGGTGGTGGTAGAGCCTCAAAGCATCGCCCACCACCTGCTGCTCGGCCAGCTCCTCTGCCTTGTCCGCCTGCTCCCTGCGGACCGCCACGGTCGACCCTCTGCCTCTTCCTGGGTGGGCCCTCAACCGTCTGCTACTCCTCGGCACGGCGGGTCAGGCAGTCACGAGCCATGTGGACCTGCCCGCTGCATGTGTAGCACTACCTACCCCTCGAAAGACTGGCTCTGCACTGTGTTCCCCGCACTCCTGAGCCAGTGTCCTGAGGTCGTCTGCCTGAGGTTCTGGTCTGCCTGAACCTATGATTCATCCGTCGACTACCTGCTGTAGAAGACTCTGCTACCTGCCGCCCTGCAGTAGGTCTTGCTGCTGAAGAAGGCTCAGCAAGGAATCTCTCGATCAAAAGGGCTCGCTCCAGTACTCCTTCCTGAGTCGGAATGCTGAGGAAGATTAGTGATGCCCTGATCTCATGCCTCAATCCCTGCTCAAAGGTCCAGGCCTGGAAGAATGGGTCATTTACCATGTCTGTCGAGTAGCTTGAGAGATCGGTAAATCTTGCCGATTACTGGACGACCGTCAAACTGCCATGCCGTAGCTGAAGTAGCTCCTGGATTTGCACCACACGGAGGGTGGCTGGGACGAACTCTGAGCGGAAGAGGCTCTCAAAGTCTTTCTAGAGGAGAGATGCCTCATCATGCACTTGAAGCATCAAGCTCCACCGTCGGCCTGCTGCCGCGTGCATTAGGCTCGCTGCGAGGATCACCATGAGGTCTGGTGGTGTCCTCACTAACCTGAAAACTCGTACCACTGCCTCCATCCAATCCTCGGCTGCCTGGGGGTCCGTCTCCCCGCGGAACCTGGGCAGTCGCTGGCATTGGAACTCGTGTAGTGCAATAAGACGACGTGCATCGTCAGTGACTGGGGCTGGAAGCATCGGTGGCTCGGTGGGTAAAGGTAACGTCGGTGCCTCAGCTATCAAAGGTCCTCGTACCGAGGCCTCGTCACTCGGTGGGTTGTCATCGCGCACAACTCTCGGAACCCTAGCTGGCTTCCATCATGGGGCCATCCTGAAAAGAAACAGGTGTGCCACTATCAAACAGTATACCTGGTGAGCTAACATAAAGTAATCACAAAGAAAACTTGAAACACACATGCAATCAATGTTTTCGTGCATTAAGTCAGAAATCAGAAGTCAGGGTCCTGGTGTATGGATACGTCGGCCGCGGCACCAACACTAGACTCCCTGGACTGATAACCACACTCAATAATCTTAAGACTATTGCTTCACATAGAAAAGATCTGAGTCCTGAGTTCTGCGGTAGAACCGAACTCCTCTGATACCAATTCTTCATGACCCGTCCTCGGGGCCCGTGCCATGACTACCCCAAGCCCACCTTCTATAAGCCAGGGGCTGGAGACTAGCACCAAGGCGTAAATCCCGGTAAAGAGGGAAGTCATTGCCTTTGAAAAGTAAACAAACACCACAGAGAAAGAAATCAGAAGTAAACACTAAGTAAAAAATGGGTACAACAGTAAGTGTGGAAAAGTAAGTGGGCCAGAATACAAACCCAAACTGAAAGTAAAGTACAACTGGAAAGGGAAAAACAGCAACTAAAAGTAAAGCCGCAACGTCGAGCCGTCCACTGGAAGACCCGCCTGAAGGGTGAGTACAGATAGCCTCCACAGCTCCTTGGGTCCAACCGTCCGATCCGAGTACGTCCCGCCTAGTGGTCCAACTCCGGGTACCGTCCTGCTCCAGAAGCATCAACCACGATCAGCGTTGTCTGTCGTCTGCAACCAACACAACGTAGTACGGGAATAGCCCGTGCAGGGGTGAGTATAAGCTACTCAGTAGGGACCCCGAGACCCACGAATGTATCCCAGAATCCACAAAGGATAATCCACAAAGGAAAGATACAATCACTAAGTAACATTCGACACTGCTTATGTATATGCCCATACATATACCTAAGTCATCAATTCTCATTCGTCTCCAACATCCGAGCCCAAGTACAACCCAGTCCACACAGGAAAGCAAAACGTAAATCCACACAGGATAGCATAACACAATCCACATAGGAAAGCAAAAAAGGATTCAACTCACACAGGAATACTTCTTCGTAAGATGATATAGATGATCAGATATTGCCACTGATTCATCTAAGCCTTCAGACCCACAAAGGATCGATAGGTACTGACCCCCGCAATGACCCACAAAGGATCTGACCCACAAAGGATTGATAGGTAACTAACCCCCGCAATGACCCGCAATGGATCTGACCCACAAAGGATCGATAGGTAACTAACCCCCGCAATTACCCACAAAGGATCTGACCCACAAAGGATCGATAGGTAACTAACCCCCGCAAAGACCCACACAGGATCGGACCCACACAGGATCTGTAGGCGCTGGCCCACACATGACCTCTAAGCGCTGACCCACACAGGATCGGACCCACACAGGATCCATAGCACTGATCCACGTAGGATCTCTGAGTGTTGTAGTAGTCGCCATCGAATCCACTGAGGATCTCTGTACAGTCGTCGTCGTCGCAGTCACAACCAGCTCTAGGGTTCCTGCACACAGCAAGCTCGTTTGGGAGGGTCCGCTCCATGAGCCGAGGGGATGATACAACAACTGACACAAAGTTTGGAGTTTGATGTATCCAAAAGTTCCTTATCTTCATCAGGAACTCAACGTCGCAGACGGCGCGTCAATCGGACGCCCGGTCTGAGAGTTATTGGCTTTTTCGTCCTAGGGGCCCAGTTGGTTTTTAAGGCAAAACCAACCAGACCGTACTCCAACTGCGTCCAAACCTCGAGCAGAGTAATAAAAAAATTCCGTCTCACTAAGAGGAATCCATAAAAGTTGACGTAACTTCAATCGGACGTCCGGAGCTCAAGATATGAGTGTTTCTGCTCCGAGGGCTCGGTTGGTTTCGTGTACGAACCAACCCGGCTGAACCCAAAGTTCTCTGAAACCTTAAGTGTGATATACCGAAACGACCGTCTCGATCCAAGGATTGCATCGCAACTGACGGTGCGTCGATCGGAGGCCCATATCTCATGTTATGGGCAATAGACCGAAAATGTTCGGTAATAGGGGGTTCGGGCCCAGTCCGACCCGGCCCGATACCCCCAGGGTCGGCCCGAACTAGGTCGACCCGAACTGGGTCTGGGTCCGGCCCGCTTGGGCGCGGCCCGACCCGGTCGGCGCGGCCCGGCCCGGCGGCTCGGCCCGGCGCGCTGGGCGCACTGGTGCTGGTCGGGTGGCCAGGTGACCGGCTCAGCCGTTACGGCTGATCATTGCAGGAAGGGGGTGCGCTGCCCCCGCGTGAGGAAACCGCGGCCCCTTGATGGGGCCGCTCAAGCCGGCCAGCCGGGGGTCTCAGACCCGCTCCGGTCTGCCGGCTTCTGCCGCCACGGGACCGGCAAGGTCGGTACCCTTGCTCCGATGCCGGCGGCCCGGAACCGGCCACCGGTTCCCCTGCTCCGCTGCGGCCCGGAACCGGTCGCGGCCTTCGTCCGTCCGGCTACGCGCGACGGCGCCGCGCCCCTCCGCCACGGCCCCGCTCCGGCCGTGGTGCTTCTAAGGTACTCCGGCGTGGCGCGACGGTGCCGTGGATTTATTGTTTCCAATGGCACGGTGCGAGGGCATCGTGCTTCTCCGCTCTCCCTTTTACAAAAAATCCGCGCGGTTCTTTGGTACCGCGTCACCTTGCTCGTCGTATCAATATCAACAACCAAAGAGGGGAGGAGTGTCGGACGTGTTCGTGCTGTCCGACCTCCTCCCATTATCACGATAACAGGCGGTTCAAGGAAAGGAAGATAACAACGGAAGAAAAATCACAAAAAAGAAACGCATAAAACCCCTACCTTAACGTTGTCGTCGAACCAGCGTTCGTCGTGGAATTAACCATCGCGAAAGAAGAGGGTCGTCGTGGAAGGAGTGGATCGTCATGGAAGGAACGTCGCTGGTGTTAGGTAATCTCCGAGGAAGGCGTCTCTCGCCGACGGAGGTTGGCGTTCTTCATTGGCGGCATTGCGTTCTTCGCGTTCTTCATGGAAGAACGAAGAATCCTCTCTTTTTCTCCCAAATCTTTATCACAACACAACCCAACCATAATAAAATAAGTCCGACACTTATTTTATTATCAACCTAAGATTTTAAAATTCCAAAGATAAGAAACGAACAATTAATTCAAAAAATTAATTGTAACGATTTAACCGCCCAATTTAATGAGGTGTTACTTAACCAGAAAAACGCAAGGTTTGACTTTCATTAAAAGGGGGGTTGCGAGTGCGTTACTTAGGAGGAAGGAAATGGTGGGGCTTGTGCGGGCCCCACCTCACAAATATCCTACCAAGTGGGTAGGATATTGTGGGTCCCACCTTATCCACTTAACTTAGGTTAAGCGGCTTTAAGTGAAATAAAATAAAATTATCGCATCCCTTTTTATTTTATTTCATAGATTAACCCCAAAAATTAAAAACCACACCCGAGTAAACGCAACTCCGGAAAAGGCGTTCCTAAGAAAATATCGGCACTGAAATTCTATCAGTGCCCTCGGAATTCGATTCCGAGCACCGGTTCAAAAGTTTGAAAACCCCGCTCGTTCGTTCACTGAACGTACCCGAGCTAAACTTCAGAAAATGATTCCGGGCACACTGGTCCTCAGAATCAGGTGCCGTCAGAAACTGCGTTCTTGTAAAATTCCAAATAAAATTAAGAAAAAAAATTTCCTTGAATTTTACTGGTCTTTACATCACTATTTGATTCTGGATCATTTCATTCCTTTATATCTTCCCAAATACTTCCAATTCACCTTAACAAGGGAGTTTTTAGTAAATATTCCTAGCGGAAAAATTATTGTAATAATGATGTATTTTGATGTTACTATTATGACACATACAAGTGCTCTAATTTTTAATTTTATCATCATAATTATGGTTGATTTTTATTTAATCCTTGTTATGGAATATATTTTAAAATATAATGAAAAAATAATAATGCAAAGAGAAGGGGATTATGATTTGTGATTAAGGTATGAAATTTATCATCATTAGAGGGGATACCTCATCATATGATACATATATGGATCCACCTCCACTATTTATTCTAAAAAAATTATTGGGTAGGAAGAGAAAACATCATATATGGATAAATAAATAAATCTTTAAATTGAAGATGTACCTATTGTGCATGAATACATTGATGTATTTCCAGATAATTTACTAATACATCCTCCAGAGTAGAAAGTTGAGTTATCTATTGATTTAATTCATGGTGAAAGTCCTATATCAAAGACTCCTAGTAGAATTTCCACTTTGTAATTAGTAGATCAGAAGAAACAATGAGAGGAATTGAGTGATAAGGGATTTATTCACCCTAGTGTTTCTTCATGGGGAACCCGTGTTCTCTTTGTCAAGAAGAAATATGGATCCCTAAGGTTGTACATTTACTATAGAGAAATCAATTATATTACAATAAAGAAAAATTATCCACTACCTTGAATTGATGATTTATTTCACTATTGGAAAGTTAAACTATACCAACAGCTTAAAACCATTGGTATTTAAGGGAAACTGTTGGTATAAAATATGCCAATGGTTTGGAAAACTGTTGGTAAGTCCATCATAGGGATATATATATATATATATACCAACGGTTTCTAAATAACCATTGGTATATGCTACAAAAAATCACAGCTTCCCAATAGTTACCTAGAACCATTGATAAAAATCTATATCAATGGTTTAGAACTATTGGTTTACAAATCATTCGGTGTTTTACCAACAACTTTTGAACCGTTGGTATAGTTTGTTTTTCAACGGTTGCAGAAAACCGTTGGTAAAATGCATAAGTCCTTTGATATACCAACACTTTTTTAACTGTTGGTATACCTTTCAGCCATATACCAATGATTATAAATTTTTGGTATAGTATTAAAACTTCTTTCAGCAGTATACCAATGGTTATAAACCATTGGTATATCCTTCACCCAGATTTCACAGCAGCATGCCGAACCCAACATCCAGATATGAAGAACCCAAAACACCTACAGGAAGCCTATGCACCTAGTCCAATACACCACACAGAATCCAATATCACCTGCACATAGAATCCAATATGCAGAAGCCTCCAATATTGCATACACCAGATTCCAATACACCTATAGAAAATCAAATACACCTAGAGACACAAGCCAATACACCTGCACATAGAATCCAATATTGCATACACCCAACTCCAACATTTCATACATTGTGAAAATTACATTCCATATTCACCAGAATATAAACCTTTTAGAATATTCCTCCTAGTCCGAGTAGTTACTTTCCAAACCCCCAACTTCTACATTACTAAATACTGAAACTGGGTAATAGATAAATGTTTTCTCATTAGTCTTCCAACTAATCTCAAATTTCAAGTCTTGGAAATTTGGTCAGCCAATAAACTATAACCAAGAATTGATACCACTTTTTGGGCCCAAGTGGAGAATATCAATTTATGTAATTTATATATTACAATTGATAAAACTATCGTTATTCAAAATTTGAGACTGGGTAGTTGAGGTACTACATCGATCACTCTAATCCACCCCTTCTTCCAGTTTGGTCACCTCAATTTTCTTCCAAAAGCACTTCCATTTGATGAAAATGAACATGTACGAAATAATGCATTATATAAAAGAAAAAAAAATAACAACACTGGGAAATATTTGGTTTAGATGATAGTAATATTCTGTCTGGGGGGCTCTCCTTTTGGGATGTCTGGGGGGGGGCTGTCCAGGGGGTAGGGGTTGTTCAGGGGGTAGGGAGTTATCCAGGGGTAGGGGTGTCCAGGGGGTGGGGTGGTGTCCCAGGGGTGGGGGTGTCTAAGGGGTAGGGGTGTCTAGGGGGTGGGTGTGTCCCGGGGTTTGGGGGCTATCCAAGGGGGTAAGGGGTGCCCAGGGGGACGGGGGATGTCTATGGGATTGGGGGTTGTCCATGGGGTTAGGGGTGTCTAGGGGGTGGGGGCTGGGGTGTTGGGGTGTTGGGGTGTTGGGGGTGTCCTAGGGGTGGGGGGTTGTCCAAGGGGTTGGGGGATGGCCACGGGGGTAGGGGTGTCCTGGGGGTGGGGGACTCTAGTGGGGGGCTGTCCAGGGTGGGGGGTTGTCCATGGGGGTGTCTAGGGGGTGGGGTGGTGTCCAGGGGGTTGGGGGTTTTCAGTGGGTGGGGGTGTTGAGGGGTGGGGGTGTCCAGGGGGTGGGGGTGTCCAGGTGGTGGGGTGGTGTCCATAGGGTGGGGGTCCAGGGGTTGGGGGCTGTCCAAGGGGGTGGGGTGGTGTCTAGGGGGTGGGGGTGGGTGTCCATGGGGTGGGGTGTCCAGGGGTGGGGTTTCCAGGTGGTGGGGTGGTCTCTAAAAGGGGTGGGGGTCATCCAGGGGATTGGGGTGTCCAAGGGGTGGGGGGCTGTCTAGGGGGGGCTGTCCATGGGGGTGTCCAAGGGGGTGGGGTGGTGTCCAGTGGGGGTGGGGTGGTGTCCAGAAGGTGGGGTGTTTAGGGGAGTGGGGGTTGTCTAGGGGGTTGGGGGCTGTCCAAGGGGGTAGGAGGTGTCTAGGGGGTGGGTCTATCTAGGGGGTTGGGGGTTGTCCAAGGGGGTAGGGTGTCTAGGGGTGGGGGTCTGAGGGTCTAGGGGTGTCCAGGGGGTGGGGGCTGTCTATGGGGTTGGGGGGATGTCCACGGGGGTAGGGGTGTCCAGGGGGTGGGGGTGGGGTGTCTAGGGGGTGTCCATGGGGTGGGGGTGTCCAGGGGGTTGGGGGATTTCCAGGGGGTGGGGGTGTCCAGGGGTGGGGGTGTCCAGGGGGTGAGGTGGTATCCAGGGGTGTGGGGGGCGTTCCAGGGGGTTGGGGGCTATCCAAGGGGGTGGGGTGGTATCTAGGGGGTGGGGTGGTTGTTCATGGGGGTGGGGGTGTCCAGGGGGTGGGGGTGTCTAGGTGGTGGGGTGGTGTCTAGTTGGAGTGGGGGTCGTCCAGCGGTTAGGGGTGTCCTGGGGGTTGGGGGCTATCCAGGGTGGTGGGGGTTTTCCATGGGGGTTTCCAAGGGGTGGGGTGGTGTCCATGGGGTGGGGTGGTGTCCAGGGGGTTGGGGTGTCCAGGTGGTGGGTGTGCCCAGGAGTGGGGTGGTGTCCAGGGGGTGGGGCGGTCCAGGGGGTTGTGGGGCTATCCAAGGGGGGGTGGGGTGGTGTCCAGGGGGTGGGGGTGGTTGTCCATGGGGGTGGGGGTGTCCAGGGGTGGAGGGGTGTCCAGGTGGTGGGTGGTGTCTAAGAGGGGTGGGGTCGTCCAGGGGGTTGGGGAGCTGTCTAGGGGGTAGAGGTTGTTCAAGGGGGTGGGGGTGTCCAGGGGTGGGGGTCTAGGGGTTGGGGTTGGGGGTCATCCAAGGGGTTGGGGTGGTGTCCAGGGGGTGGGGTCTGTCCAGGGGGTGGGGGGCTATCCATGGGGGTGGGGGTGTCTAGGTGGTGGGGTGGTGTCTAAGAGGGGTGGTGGGCTGTAATGGTTTTAATGGAACTAATTTCATGGATTTTAAGATCATTGGTATTTTTTAACTAGTTTTGGAATAGTGTTTATTTCAATAGTATGTGTTTCTTTAGGAAAAAATGAATGATTTTGGTGTGTATGGTAGGAAGGGGGATTTCGATATTAGGAAATGGATTACATTTTTTATTGTGGGAAAAAAATTCTATATGATTTTTTAAATGGAACCTTAAAATGGATTTTTATAAACCATTGGGGAGTTTTAAATAGAAATAAGTCTCTATTATGTTATTTTGAAATGGTTTTATGACAAATTATTTATGATGTATCATTATTGGATTTTTGATTTTGTGTCCCCAGTTTTAGAAAATCAGATTATTTTACTAAATGTTTTTTATAATTATTTATAATGTTACCACTATAAATGAATCAAAAATTCCATAAGGGGATATCCCTGGTAGTCATTATTATGATCCAGCTATTGTCTTCCTAGTCTTGGTCACTACTTAAAATCTTGTGGAAATGGAATAACAAGGTGGTACAGGGTGTCCAAGGAGGTGGCGGGCTGTCCACGGGGGTGGGGGGCTTTCCACGAGGGTGGGGGCTGTCCAAGGGGGCACAAAGTGTCCAGGGGGTGTGTGGGGTTGTCTAGGGGGTACGGGGTGTCTAGGGGGTGGCCAGGATATCCACGGGGGTGGCAGGGCTATCCAAGGGAGTATGGGGTGTACAGGGGATGGGCGGTCTATCTACTGGTGTCAGGGAGCTGTCCATGGGGGGAGGGGATGTTCAGGGGGTGGGAGGGTTGTCCACAGGGTGGTGGGGCTGTCCAGGGGGTTGAGGGGTGTCCAGGTGTTTAGGGATGTCCAAGGGGAGTGGGAAGGTTGTCCATGGAGGTGGGGGTGTTCATGGGTGGAGGGGTTGTCCAGCGGGGTGGGAGGGTTGTCCAGTGGGGTGGGAAGGGTTGTCCAGGGGGTGGGTGGGGTTTTCCAAGGGTACAGGGTGTCCAAGGGGGTGGGCAGGCTGTCCATGGGGTGGGTAGGCTGTCCATGGGGGTAGGGGAACGGGGTTTCCAGGGGGTGGGTGGGGCTGTCCAGGGGGTACGGGGTGTCCAGGGGGTAGGCAGATAGTCCATGGGGGAGGCGGGGCTGTCCAAAGGGTAGGGCTATCCAGGGGGTGGGAAAGCTATCCATGGGGTGGGGCTATCCACAGGGGGAGGGGGTTTCCAGGGGCATGGGTGGGCTTTTTACGGGGGTGGCAGAGTTGTCGAGGTGGGTAGGGGTGTCCAAGGGGGTGGGAAAGCATTTGACGGGGGTGGGTGGGCTATCCACGGGGGTGGGGGCTGTCCAGGGGGGTACGAGGTGTCCAGGAGGGTGGGTGTTCTTTTCACGAGGGTGGTGGGGCTGTCCAGGGGGTATGGGGTGTCCAAGGGGTTGGGGGGATTTCCACGGGGTGGGGTGTTGTCCATGGAGGTGGGGGCTATCAAGAGGGGCATGGGGTGTCCAGGGTGGTGGGTGGTGTTGTCCAGGGGGGTACGGGGTGTCCAGGGGGTGGGTGGACTGTCCGTGGGGGTGGTGGGGCTGTCTAGGGGGTACGGGGTGTCTAAGGGGGTTGGTGGCCTATCCATGGGGGTGGGCAGGCTTTCCATGGGGGCGGGGGCTGCCCAGGGGGAACGGAGTGTCCAAGGGGATGGGTTGGGCTATCTAGGGGGTATGGGGTGTCCAGGGGGTGGGCAAGTTGTCCACCGGGGTGGAGAGGTTGTTTAGGGGGTACAGGGTGTCCAGGGGGTGGGCTGTCCATGGGGGTGGGGGGCTATCCTTGGGGGGAGGGGCTGTCCAGGGGGTGGGCAGGCTATCCACGGGGGTGGCGGGGTTGTCCAGGGGGTCAGGGTGTCTAGGGGATAGGGTGTTCAAGGGGGTGGGTGGGCTATCCACGGGGGTGGGGGTTGTCCACGGGGGGAGGGGCTATCCAGGGGGGTGGGTGGGCTATCCAGGGGGTGGGTGGGGCTATCCAGGGGGGGTGAGGCTTTCCAAGGGGTACGGGGTGTCCAGTGGGTGGGTGGGGCTGTGTAGGGGGTACGGGGTGTCCAGGGGGTGGGCGGGCTGTCCACGGGGGTGGGAGGCTTTCCATGGGGGTGGGGGCTGTCCACAAAGGTGGGGTGTCTAGGGGGTGGGGGCTTTCCATGGGGGTAGGGGGATTTCCATTGGGGGAGGGTTCTCTAGGGGTGGGCGGGCTATCCACGGGGGTGGTGGGGGCTGTCCAGTGGGGTACGGGGTGTCCAGGGGGTGGGCAGGCTATCCATGGGGGTGGGGCTGTCTAGGGGAGGGGTGAATCAGTCATAGAAAGTCATAAAGTCAAGTTTTATTATTTATAGATAAAAAAATAAAGATAATGTGACATGCCTAATCACACATATATTTAGGCACAACAAATCAATAAACATCAAAGTTCAGTAATATCAGTCAAAAATGTAACGGATCAATCGATCCCTCGTCATCATCACTATCATTACCGTCATCATAAGCCTCACCCTCATCCTCATCGTCATCCTCATCATCATCCTTTCCCCCCCTCAATTCTCTCCTCATTTCCCTTGTACTCATCCTCGGCCTCCTCATTACCCTCATCATCTGCCTCTCCCTCCTCCTCGCCCTCCTCCTCCACCTCGGCCTCCTCCTCACCTTCATCCTCATCTGCCTTGGCCTCCTCCTCGCCATCATCTCAACCCCCACTAGAACTGCCACCTGTTTCACCATATATAGAACTCATAGACAACATATATTCATCACAAGGTGTGTTGGCCTCTGGTGGAAGTGTTGGCCTCTGGTGGAAGTGTTGGATGTAAAACTTCCATCAGTTTCATAAATGCAGTGTTTTCCCTAGCAGACTATTCTATCATCTATGTGGCCCATTTTTCAGCCTGTTTTGCATGTGCCTTAACCTCCTAGAACTTAGTTTCACTAAAACTCATAATTTAGGAGGTACAATACCTTGTTGAAACTATAATCTTCTTACTTCATCAGCGTACTCTACCAGGGTTCTCATCTCCCAACACCTGATGTAAGTGATTGTTTGGCCCAAAATTGTCAGGTTCTTGGGAATCAAGGGCCTCTAAAGTAGCCTGTTACAAATATAAATAGATTAATAAGTCATAAAATAGAGATTAAAATTTTAAATCTACAAAGTAAAACATACAATCTACTGCTGAGTCGGTTCAATAACCGCACTTCCATCTTTCTTCCTTCTACTCGAGCAAAACAGTTTTTCTCGAGGCACACGTCCTTATATATTCAATTTATGCCTCTAAAATGACATTGAATGTAGGAAACCATAATTAAAAATAGTATACCAATAATTAATTTCATAACTAAAATTATATAACAACTTTAGAAATCGAATAAATTATAGAGGAAGCAATAGAAAGTGCAATTCGTAAAGAAAAATTATAAACTGTCATACCTACTACCTCTCATGATCTGGCATTGTAGTACATCCCAGTGTGTGGACATATTTTTTGGCATCAATGTTTTTTTATTTCTTTTGGATAAATCCTAAATAAAATTCAATAATTAGTATTAACGAAAAACATGAAAATTTTCATTTAAATACCTCTAATGTGATTAATACCTTAAATTGGCTAGTCGTCCAATGAGTAATCATCTGTCGATACTGTTCTAATAGAAAATCATCAATGACAGGGATAACCTCTAACTCTGTACCCACTCTAGCATGCCATCCAATGTAAAAATCATGCTTATAAGCTCTTCAAAGCTTGCCTAAATCCTTTAGACGTGTTGGTCGTGCACCCTCACCATCGGGGAAATTAAATCGTAGATGACACCAAAATATTAATTCATATAAATACAAAAAATGATATATTTCATTAAATACAATAGATTTTTTTACCCATATCTCTTCCAAATATTTATCCATGACTTCATTTGGAAGTTGTATCCATGAGAGCGGGATGACAGGAATGATGTCGAATTATTTGGCAAGCATCACTAAAATATTCCAACATTGCTGCCCTGATTTTTCAATCATTTGAATATCTTCATTGTAGTCCACCATCAACTGTGCACGAAGGTTCCACACTGCATGCATGCATGTACGCCCCTGCCCCCACCTCCTATCAGTAGATGTATCTGTTATGAAATAAAAACAAATATTTTATCAATACATGTCATAATGAAAATAAATAATGGTGTAAAAATTTGTTAGGGTTATATAAGTATACTTGCGGTAGTATGATCAATGGGCACCGCTGGATCTACATAAACTAAAGGAGCACCCTGTACAGATGGAGTGGGTCCCAATGTATGCTCCGCAGGGATAGACTCTGGTGGAGTAGGAATCGAAGAAGATGTAATATAAAATCCCGGAGAGAAGTAAGCAGAAGTAAAAGAAGATGATAGAGATGGATGGATGAATGTTGGATGGGGAGTGGGAATCATTATCAAATATGGTACAGATGGGTGAGGAGGCTCAAATTTAAAGGGTGGTGAAAACATGGGAGGCCTAAATATCATGTGTGTCCCTAATGACACATTTGTATCAGAATTTGGGATGGATGGTATGTCAGTGGGAGGGGCAGGGTCTAATCAGGTATGCCCACCTGATCGTCTAGCTCTCGTACCACCCCCCCTCGTACGAACACCCTGAGTACTAGGACCACTACTAGGCTACTCTTCAAATAACTGTTTCCTAATATATGGATCCTTCAAAAATGTTTAAAAAAAATTAATCACATGAAATTATATATTATTTAAATATATATATTTGAAATAAAATATTCACTGCAGGCACAAGGGGTGGAATTCCCAGCTCATTCATGTGACGATTGTTGTCCATAATCTATTTTCATTGTCTCTCTTCAATTGGTTTCATTTCCTATATTTTAAAACAAATATGGAAGTAAATAGAAAAGTATAACTAATGTGTAACCCAAAAAACAAAATAAATGAGAGAGAATATAGGGATTCATGGATAATTTAACTATCCATTGTTTTAGGTGAGCTTGAACAGATGTATAATAAAGTCAATAAATCCTACAATATGTAATAAAGAAATTTAATTTTTAGTAGGATGGTTATTTACTAATTGTCATTAGTCTATTAAAATCATGGAACATTGATTCTACTGGATTCATAAGGGGTAAAGCGGTTGTCAAAATTAAGGAAAAAATTAATTTCTTTAGACCAGGTAGATGATGCAGGTTTCAATACATGTTTTTCAAAAGAATAAAAAACATCATGTTAATTACCTGGTAAAATGTTAAAGAGAGGTCTTAGAGTTACACAAATTTTATACAAATCACAGTTGAAGCCTTGAAATGTTCACCAAGTTAGAAATTTTGGTTTCATAGGTTTGAATACAGTTCAATTACAAATTAGAAAATACAATTCAAATAAAATTGAAACCAATAAATATTGAAAATTCATATAACGGTCAAGTCATATATAACATATTTGTAATCAATATTAAATCAATTTTAATAGAACCAATCTTAATATCCCAAGTCGAGGTAAACCAAAATAATTGAGAACATGAATGGATGATTTTATATATTTCCCACCACAACTTCAGGTTCATAGTCAACTCTGACAATTGAGATATTGTAGTCATCAAAAGTAATAAATGGATTGTTTTCAGTGAGAGTAGGGATGGTGTAAATCCATCATTACTATCATCAAAACTGTGTCTTGGAATTACTTCAATAATGACACCAAATTTAGGTCTAAGATGGTCCTTGACATAAAAAACATGTTTTTCCATTGATGCCAATACATATGGTTCATCGGTAGCAAGAGTGTGAGTCATATCAATTACTAGAAATCCACAATCATCAATAAATGTGACATGCCTCATCATCAAATCAAACCACTATAATTTTATCATCGTGACTCATCCATGAGAATAATAATCCAATATTATTATTTTTTCAATGACTCCATAATAACCTACATTTTCAAATCATGGTCTACTATCTGATGCACTAGCATAACAGTCTATTGTGGCTGTAATCATAACACCATAATGTTGTGATATCATGTTCTTTTCTCATTCAGTGATAATAAATCTATACCCATTGATAAAAAATGATTAACAATCACAAACCACGGTATTAGGACCAAAAGCCAAATATCTTATTTCCTCAAAGACAGAGTCAGCAGGAAAACTCGATACCTGAAATATAAATCAATATTAAACTTAAGTAATTATTTTTTTAATTATTTTAAACAGTAATATTATTACCTTCAATTTTAACTACGTAGAAAACTCTTTTTTATGCAAAGTATCCTTTCTTATCAAAGATAAAGAACAATGCTTTCTATTTATCATCACTTTATGTTCCCTGTAGATAAAAATAATAATAGTTTAATAGATATATATATATATATAAGATATACATATTCAATTTAATTTCAAGATGTTGTCATTGAACAATTCAGAGTTGAACAAAACTATGCGATGTGCCATCTCCGGCTCTTCAAGGCTTAATGTCGTCAATGTATATGATCCAGGAATTCCTCCTATTTGAGTAAGTGATGGAAAACTGGTGTTTCCTATGCTTTCTCCAGGGTGAACGCATCTGTATGCTTGAGTGCGACAGGCACGGATTTTGTTACCCTACATTCCCGCTTTCCAAAGGCAGGCGGCATTCTCTCCTTGTTCAGGGACGTTTGCTCCTTGATCGAAACGAGATGATGGGATGTCGGTTCTTCCTTCTGTGGATTCCTCCTTGGAACTCGTCACCTAGTCTGAGTCTCCCTCATTGATTTAATACGTTGTTTGTGAATCTAGTTCCCAATTCCATATCTTCATGGACGCTGGTTAATTACGCTGCTTTCATCGAGACGCTCCAAGGGGTCTGGTCGGGGAAGTAACCTTTGGTTAGGGGAGTGGTCATGCTGAGGCGTCATTAGCATGTCTTGACGCTGGGGGATTGGCATATCTGTCTTTTTTCCCTTATTATAGGGCTTCTTGAAGGTTTTTAAGCCAGAGGAATCCCACGTCGAATGCGTGGAATTGTATTCCATAGGAATGTATATGAGGTTTTCCTCGGATTCATATGTTTAACACATGGTATGTCGTGAGTTTAACGTCCAGTGGAGACAGATCGGACTAATCGGAACATTGAGAGTGGGTCAGATAAAAGAACCCCCTGGAGGGAATTCCGATATTGGGGCCGACACGTGGGTGGCTTACCAAATGTTGTGGAGTGGAATGAGGTGGCATGATCCCACCAGGATGTGGCGGCCCAGGTAATAATCAGGATGGGTGATGAAGTGAAGGGGCTTGAACCTCGCAGAGGCTTCCTACGTATCCCTTTTGGCAGGGAATCAAAGTCCACATAGTTCGGGATGGAATGGGTCTTGCATTCTGAGGTGGCCCACAATGATGGATGGATGGGGCTTCTACTCTGAGGCAGCCCACAATGGTGTATGGATGGGGCTTACACTCTGAGGTGGACCACAATTGTGGATGGATGGGGCTTACACTTTGAGGCGGCCCACAATGGTGGATGGATGGGGCTTATACTCTGAGACGGCCTACAATGGTTGGTGGATGGGGCTTACACTCTGAGGCGGCCCACAATGGTGGATGGATGGGGCTTACCCTCTGAGGTGGCCATAATGGTGGATGGATGGGGATTACACTCTGAGGCATCCCACAATGGTTGGTGGATGGGGCTTACACTCTAAGGCGGCCCACAATAGTTGGTGAACCGACATGAAGAGGTTAGAACGAACAGGTGGTGGGCTTGAACCTCGTGGTGGCTTCCTACGTATCCCCATTGGAAGGGAATCAAAGTCCATGTAGTTAGGGTGTACAGTTTAACGTCATTTGGGACAGGGGTTGGTGTCATAGTCGATGCTTACTCTAAGCCCACATGAGTCATTCTCGGTGTGAGAAACAAGAGGCGGAAGAGACCTGACGATCATGTCGTGAAGGGTGTGTCCGTGGGAAGTGAAGAGGGGCCTACACGTTAGGCGGCCCACGGTGCTTGGACTTACTCTAAGATAGAGGCCCGAGGGTGAAAAAGCATAGAGGAAGAGGGATTTGGGACTGAAGAAAGGAGGAGTATCACTTCCCATCATGCCCCCCACTGGCCCTGGCACTGGGAAAGTATGGAGGTGCATGGGTGCTACCTTCTGAAAGAGGGGATAGGGGCTTACACCAAAATGGCCTCCCTTCCCCGCGGACAAACGCCACTCCGAGAAGGAGGATATCATTTCATGTGGGGGGTGATCCCATCCCCATGGAGATGAGTGGGTGTGGAGAATGTTCGAGGTGGGGGACCCTACGTGCAAGGCATGGGGCCAGATCATAGTTTAACGTCATGTGTTGAGGACGAGGTGATTGGAAGTTTAACGTCCTTCATCTCGGACGAGGTGGGTTTACTCCGTACACCTAGGACATACATAACTGGTACCCTCTGCTCCTTGTGGGAGGAAAGGTACCGGCAATTCCTTGGGGAAGGGGGGTCGCAGAGTGAACCATTGAGGGGTCCACGTTAGCATGGCTATGTGAAAAATCAATAGTCGTTAGCGTGCCTATGTGAAGAAGCATGAGGCAAAGCAACGCAATGGGAAAAACCACCCAAGGGACCTTGAGGTTACTTTGTATGAGCCTGGAAGGCCGTACGAGAAAATAGCGCATGGTTTGTATACCCGGTGTGTGTGCCCGAGGCATCCAGAAGGAGCACATCGGGCACCTACGCAGGGAGGCACCCAGGGAGCATCACGGTGAGGGGTCCTAGGGGTTGCATGCAAAGAAATAGTTGGCACGCAAAACACCGGGATAGCGCGTAATCGGGGCAGAGGGCTTGCGCGTGACTAGTAGGATTACGCACAAGGGATATGAATTGTGTGTGAGTGGCAATGGTCACACCCCGCGAAAGGTATTGCATGCAATTGGACTGTTTTGCATGCAATGAGAGGAATTGCGCACAAGGGAAGAACCCTGAAGGGTTTGGAATTCTTTTTAAGCCAGTGGGATCGCGCGCAAAGTCGGATCCCATGACGAGGTGGTGTGAAAAGTATCAGTACCTGATAGCCATCTTGAGTGCACGGAAGTCCGATTTCGTGCACGAGAGACGGTTTGAATTCCTCAACCCCAAAACGGAAGGGCTCTCCTTTTATTTATAGGCATCCAGTGGCGCGGAATTCAGGGTGCAGTGCAAAACTTGCGCGCTAGAGACAGCGGCGCAGAATGTTGACCGCGTGGGGTGCGGGCATTAAAGTATTTCATGCCTACTCCAGGGACCCGTTGCGAATCCTGAACCCTTTCCGCGCAGCCCTACTTTTCTGCACGCAAACCCTTTTTTTCCACGTAACACTTATGGGCCCTTTGGACTGAGCCTCCGGGTCCGAATATGACTTCTCTTTGTCACTTCAAAACATTCTTCAGTTATTAAGGACTTTTCAGCATCTATAAATTCCCTCCCTCGGAATTGGATTGGTGAGGGGTTGCAATGATCGAATTCTGAGGGAAACGCTGAAACGCCGAAGTGTCGGGATTCATGGTCCCCCTGCGCGCAAAAACAGTTACGGCGCACAAAACGCCGACTGGCACGGAATCAGCATTCTACGCGGCGTGCAACCCTGGATTTTCCTATAAAAGAGGCCATAGTTCCCATGCCATGTACGCAACTTTCTCATGCGATAGGCTCAGAACTCTCATGCGCGAAATTGCCTCTACGCCTGCGCGTAAAACCCGCTTTGGCAGCACGTAATTTCTCCGAGTTTTGGCTGTATTTATGCGCAAAACTGGGATTCTCCGTGCTGACTTCTTTGATTTCACGCCCAGATTCTGAATTTCACACAACACATTTAGATTCTGCACAACACTCTCGAAGCACTTGGCTAGAAGAAGATGGCCACAAACCAAGTAGATGAGGGGGAAGCAGCCGCTCGCAGAGCTGAAATGGCGGCGAACGAGGAGGTTTACGGCGCCACAGTGGTTGTCTCCAATAACCATACTTTGTTCAATCTACTAACCCCAACCCAGAAGGAGTACCCTTTGTCCAACAACCTTCTTCTATGGAACTTCGGCATTTTAGAGGTGGTTTCGCTGCCGAGCTTCGAGGTTGACCGTGGTTATGGGTGACCCGTGAGGATGACATTCCCGATACAATATCACTAACAATGGTTGTCCTTCCAGATAAACCAGGCACATGGATGTATATGTCCTGAACCCAAGGAATAGGACCATTTCTGGGGGTGATCCTGTTGTGGAGAGTTCCCCATACCTCTATGCAAGCACATTCTGTCAGAGCATCACGGATGATACAAAGGGCTGGCTGCAAGATTGGGATTTGTGGTCCGGAGGCAACTTCACCAGTGAGTGGGCCTGGGCATACTGATTTCTCCATACGTGTGACCAATTCGGGGCCGAGCTGTGGCACATTGGTCTGTTCGAGGTGGTGTGGACGTCGCAGTTCTACTTCTACCGCCAGCCTGAGCTCGGGTCGGAGCTGTTCACCCGGTGGTCCCCTGACACCAACACATTCCATCTTCATCATGGGGAATTTAGTATCAGTCTTTGGGATTTCCACTGCATCGAAGGTATCCTGTTGGAGGGCTATCAATACGAAGAGTTCCTTCCCCCAATGAACACCTGTGAGGAAAGATCACGGACCCCCATGATGACGTGGCATCTGCTGGAGCGGGCCAAAGAGAGGCTAGAGGTCAAGGACTTCCTAAAGTACATCACCTACAAGGACTGGTTCAGCCTGTTCCAAGAGAAGGATCTGGCAGTCAAGATGCCGGGACAGGGAAAACAGTGCCCAACTGCAGCTTAGAGAAGCAAGAATGGATCGTACTGGAGGATCCTGGAGGCGGGGCAATACCAATCATGGGGCTATAGTATTATTGAGGCATGGGACCTGAATGTTCGATATGTCGGGTTCCTCGCCACCTTCCTGAGTGGGTGGCTCATGCCGGTGCGGGACATAAGGATGGGCGTCCTTCTAGCAACTCTGGTGATGGCGGGCACCATGGCCGCCAAAAAAAGGTTTAATTTGGGGGTCCCCGTGCTGTCTAGGTTGTACGCCATTCTGGGACAAATCTCAAGAGGGGGGTCACCTCAGAGGGTATGTGGCCCCTTCTAGATCTTCCATGACTGGGTGGTGGCTCATCTTGGTAGGTACACTTTCCCAAATTCCATTCGTCCTTCGGGCAACGGCCTGCGACCATCTCTGCTGAACATTGTCGGGGTCGCACCGATGACGCTCAGTGAGGAGGGAGTAAGGATCAGAATTGGTAATCATGCCAACTTTACCTTAATCCCATTCCCCACCCCGACCGTCCAAATGGTAGCCAATGGGAAAGGCTTGCTGGAGAAGCAAGAATACTTCCAGAGCATCCGAGGTGGGGTGCTTGTGGCTCAAACTGATGGGAAGATCATCAGCGAGCCTTATGTGCCGTCATGATTCGCCAGGCTGTTCGGGGGCCTCCAACGAATGCCGAAGAGGGTATTTACAGATTTCTTTGAGGAGATAAATTCCTACATCCTTCTCCAGATGTGGTTAATGTTCACAACCTATGGCTCTGGTGACGTTATTACACTTCCTCCCACTAGGGCCGACGCTGGCCTATCAACCGAGTATGCCGAACACTGGGCCATCGCATACCCCTAGGGGCTTTTGCGCAAGCGAGTTCGGAAACTCGAGACTACCCGTGTGGAACTCGGGTGACAAGAGAGAAGGAAAGGTGCCGCTAGAAGGGGGAGACCAGGGGTGCGCCAAGCAGCGAGGCCTGCGCAAGCCGGGACCTCAGCAACGGGAGCATCGCATGGCGGGACCAACAAACTTCCTGGGAAGCAGATAAGGTATCTACTTCAACCTTACCATGATGCAATATTCCCAGTGCTATGGTCAGCCTGGTTAACCCTGTGGCAATTGATGAGCACTAAAGCTCTCTGGAAGAAGATAATGCGGGAAGGAGTCTAGCTGCCAGAAGTCGGACTTTTCCGGATTTCTGACAGAGTAAACTGCCACCGGTGGTATGCATATCTAATGGCCATGGACACATACACACACCAATGGGGTCATCACGTGGAGCCACCTTTCCTAGTGAAAGTGATGCTCATCCAAGAGCATGATCCTAAAATGATGCTGCCATAGGTGACAACGACGAGTCGGAGGATGATGAGATCGGGGAGGAAGTGGGAGGAGAAAAGGAAGGTGAAAGAGAAGGTGAGGGAGAAAATGAAGGAGAAGGTGAAGGAGAAACTAAAGGTGAGGGGTCTCAGGGGGCACCCTACCAAGGGAGTCTCTAGGAGAGCGGCGAGATTGTTGGCTCTGACATAGACATAACCGAGATACTCGAGGTATGCTTCAACCCTCGTTCATCCTTGTGCCCTCTTCCCTTTGCAAACTATATCCCATCTTCCTTATCTTACTCAAGAGAACATTGGCGTCGATCAAGCATCTCTAGTTGAAGGAGGGGAGGAAGCATCAATAGGTCCAGGTAGGGCACTGATGCCCATTATTGAGCTGACGAGTGCTGAGGGATCTCCTAGATCGACAGCTCTTGCAGTGGCCAGAGCACCAGAGGCGGACGCCTTGGATTCCTGTAAGTCCCTTGCTTCGATGCTGATAATTAGTGTTGAAGAACTCAACTGACCAGGGTGCTTCCTTTCTATGCAGTGATCACAGTATTGGGGGCCCGTCGGGCTGCTGAGCCCAGACCATCCACGGGCGTGCTGATGATAGGCACACTGCCCCACCCAAAACATGCCTCCCAAACTGAGTTGGCTCCATCTACTGGTGAACAGGGAGCATTGGACATTGGTGGTGCTGCCTTTGGGGTAGGGCCGAAGTTTGACGAGGGTGCCGCCAGGATTGACGGAATAAAAGAAGGTCACCCTAGTGCTGATGAGCCTGCTCTGTTAGAAGGAATCCCTAAGGAGGACCCCGCTTCTACTCTGTTGGTTGTCTTCCCTATCTATCAGTCTGCTGACCCTGAATAAATCAACGATTCTGACTCAGAAGCGGCTGAGGAGAGCCGTATGACACAGAGCAAGGGATGGAAGTGCATCTGAAGTTTTCTCAATCAGTCTCAGACCGAATGGTTGAAGCGGATGGGATCACTCCGAACCTGGCTGTGATTTCTGTGTGCCGGAGGAGTAGATGCTCAATGCCTTCATCTGATGGTCCGTGACTACATGGCTGAGAAGATGCGTGCGAGTTTCTAGCGTGCCGACATCATCTGGTTCTAGGAGGAGTCAGGGAACACCTGGGCACTCCAATGGGCATAGAAAGAGGTGAAACTATTTGAATAGCAGGTGAAAGAAAAATAGATATTCATCACAAACTGCTCTGAACTCATGGAGCGGCTGAGGGCCCAGTTGGCAGACGCCCAAGAGCAACTCGTGGAAGAAAGTTGCCAGATAACCGAGCTCCAAGCTGAATAGGCACGGGCACAGGCCAGGGTCGGTGAACTACGCCCCACGGCAGCCGTTGAGGAGAGGGTCCTTAGGGGATGGGAGGCAGTCCTGGAGGCCACCAGCCAGAAGGTAGTGGTGTTGGAAAGATCAATCTAAAATGCTGATCCTTAAGGGCCCTGTTTTGGCCGAACCGATAACCTTATCTCACTCTACTACTTCTTGCTTTCAAATTTGTATGTATGAGAAAATTTCTTTTACTTCCCCTTTTCTTTACATACTTGTCACTTTGGTTTAACATGCTCAACCACAATTCCAAAATAAATAGCAATCCATCTCTAATCTCACGTAGGCCATGAGAAACAAATGAGGCTCGCACTATTACTTCGTTTGATTGTGGTAGAGCCAACCAAGCTTCGGGAATTCGAAATTCAAACCCGGATTTCCAAGGAGAAGAGGGAGTCCCATCCTAAGGAAGGGGGCCTCAGACCTGATCGATGTATCCTCTTCTCAATGTGCTCTAACGCACGAACGGGGCAATGAGAGGGGCATTGGAATCAGTCCGAACATAGGGAAATGAAAAGGTGTGAATCGCATTACCCCAAATTTGGAAAACTAGGGAGGGGCATGGAAATGAAAGATGACTATTGACTATGTTCGATACACAGCATCCTTATTGCATTAGCCTGAAATAGGAACAATAAATGAGGGATGACTGCTGACCATGTTCACAATACGGGACCTAACTCAAATATCATCGATTAGTCTTCTAGAACATTGGCCCAGGACAGTAGGAGGACCATAGGTCAAGCATCTACACTGTTAGGGGATCCCTGCAAACTTTATCAGTCTTCCGGAACATTGGCCCAGGATAGCAGGCGGACCATAGGTCAAGAATCCATACTATTAGGGGGTCCCTTCAAACGTGAAAGAGGATGAAAATCCAAATAAAGGGGAACACGAAGCATGGAAAGCAGAGTGATGGTTTGTTTGCATGGAATCCAACATTCCCACGATTATGCCACCGTAGTGGAGGCACATTAGGCAGACATATTAATCTAGTCATGAATCATCTCTACTTTTAGACAGGACCTCTCTAGTGAGGGAACTGTCGCTTCCCAGTGTCATTATGGGGCATCCTGAACTTATTTGGGGCAAATGATGTAGTTACACAACTCCCTGAGAAGTCAGGACGAAGGGCCGACAGTGAGGGGGGGATAAACTTGTGATTCCCAGGGATGGACCCGAGATGAAATTTCTGGGCATTCCTATGTATCCCATAAGGATGTGAATCAAGCCACACGTAGTTCTGGAAAGGATCCCAGTTTAAAGTCTTAGAACTCGGATCAAGGATGGGTAAGGAGAGTAGGAGACACACGATAAGGTGGTTACAAAACTTGACATGAATGAGGACATAAGCCCTACTTACCATGTGTTACCTGGGGAAGTGTTTCGGTCAAGGGACCAAACAAGAAAGTTAGGCTGGGACCATGGGGAAGTTCCCAAGCGCTCCTACGTATCTCATGAAAATGAGAATCAAGCCATACGTTGTTCTTGGAGGGAGGCACGGTACGGTATGGTACATGTGCACAGGATGAAAGGGGTGTGCGGGTCTAGCCCTCGCACCCAAATAAGAGGAATTTGATATATCTTGTTTGTCTTTTAAGGGGAATGGTTTTTCTTTTGTGGAATGACCGGCCTAGGATAGAAATTCCTGGCATCGCCACAATAATCAAGCCGTATACAGGTATTGAAAAATGGTATGGTAACTGACCGATACCCAACATGATGTCCCTTATAATGAGGTTACCATAATGCAGTGTCGTTTTTTGTCGTGCGACTAGGATGATAATGTCACAGTTTATGGTCATGTGATAGGACCAAATAGCATAGTTTAATCTCATATGGATTGGACCTGAGGGAATGTTCATGACATGACAAAGCGTACCTGACATAAATGGGGACAAGGTTTGCATCATCACTGCGTGCAATCCCCGGGAGAAAATCCCCAATCCAAGAGGTCGGCTAGGGCCAGAGGATAAGGGACAAGAGGAGATATCCCCTAGTGGAGCTGGACCTGAAAACATGATTTCCGGATGACCCCACATATCCCATGAGGATGAGGGTCGACCCGCAAGATCTCCTAATAATGATATTAGTTTATGGTCTTAGATCTCGGACCGTGGGGAGCCCCAAAGAACGTCGTAGTGCAGCTTGTCCCCTTGATGCGTGAAATCGCACTGAGGGATAGTGCCAGGAGTGTCGAAATCCCACCTGAACATAATGGGGGTGGAGCACAATGTGAATCATGTAACCAATATTCAAGGCCTGAAAGGGCTGGCATGACGACAGAGGAGTACTGCTAACCATGTTCGCAACACAGCATCTCATCGCGTTAGCCTGAAATGGGGACAAACAAATGAACGTCGACCATTGACCATGTTCGCAACACGGGACCTGTCTCAATTTTTCATCTGAAACCCTAGGGTGGTTTGGCCCATAACGGTAGGAGAGACCTTAGGCATGGTATCCATGCCATTTTTTGGGGGTCCCTTAGGGTGTGAAATGATAACAGGGGCCCAAATGAAGGGAAAAGTGAAGCCTGAAAATTTGATGGAAACTTACCCATGTTGAATCCGACACTCCAGGTTCTAGACCAGAGTACTCTTAAACACATCGGTAAACCACTGTAATGGGTTCAAAAGGGGTGATGCAACCTGAGAGGGGCCAATTTGAAGAAAAATGTCATATAATGGGGGACGCGGGACTCTCCGGAAGAAATAAATGGTGTGGTCCTGATAGGCCCAACACAAATGAGGTCGTAGCCCCGTACCGCACCATATATTCCTCTCCCTAGGGAAAGGTCAGGCCAAGGGGGACAGATAACAGAGAGATCTCTAAAAGATGGGGCTGGACATGAAATCTTAAGTGCTCAGGCAATCCTATATATCCCATAAAGATGGGAATCAAGCCACGCTTAGTTCTGAAGGATATAGTTTAACGTCATGCAGGACGATAGGGAAGTCTAAGGTCGTACGGGACCGAAGTCCAGTTTAAGGTCATGGAGGACCCAATAGTTTAGGGTCATGTCAGACCAAATATTTCAGGCGAAATACTGTTTGAGGAACCTGGCGTTGGTGGGAGGAGTTATACGCTCACCATCCATGGTCACCAGGGAGTATGCACCATTGGGATAAACCTTATGGACAATGAAAGGTCCCTCCCATTTAGGCTCTAAATTGGGTGGTTTCCTTCTGGTGATCATTGGTGCCCTGAGGGCCAGTACTAGGAAACCTCGTAGGAAGGATCAGAGGCGAACCTTCTTGTTGAAAGCTCAGGCCATCCAGCTCTGATGCCTTTCCAGGTTGTGCAAAGCACGAAGCCTATTCTCGTCCTGCGCTTCCAATTCAGCCAGATGGATTTCGACAACTCTATCTGGAACTTACTAGTCATAGAACGTTGTTCACAATGAGGGAAACTGAATCTCTATGGGCAGGACAGCTTCAGTTACGTACACCAGGGAATACGGGGTCACCTGGGTGGAATTACGAGTCGTCGTCCGATAAGCGCAGAGGGTATTGGGGAGCTTATCCGGCCAACTCTTCTTGTTATGAACAACCATATTTTGCAGAATGTTAGAGAGGGTTTTGTTAAATTCCTCGATCTATCCATTTTCCTGGGCATGATAGCGGGAGGTATGGTTAGAGCGAATGTTATACTTGGCATATAATTTCTTCAGCTCGGCTTCTTGGAAGTTGGTGTCGTTATCAGTGTGGATAGCGTGAGGTACTCCAAATCTATAGATGATATTGGAACCCACAAAGTCGGCGATAGAACAGGATTTGACTTCCTTGAGCGAAATTGCCTCTACCCACTTGGAAAAGAAATCTATAGCGGTCAGAATGAACTGGCATTGTCAAGTCATTGCTGGTGGGTAAGGTCCTACGACATCCAACCCCCAGACTGCAAAGGGACAAGAATACTTGGTAGTGTGGAGAGGCTCCGGTGGCCGATGCACAAAATTAGCATGAACTTGGCACACATGGCACCTCTTGGTGAAATCAATGCAGTCATGGATCATGGAGGGAAAGGAATACCCTAACCTCTGAATCTGGTGAGACAGCTTCGGCCCAGCCTAGTGAGTGCCGCAAGAACCGGCGTGGACCTCTAGCATGCCTTGTGGGATCTCAACTCCCTAAATACAGCGGAGGAGAATACCATAAAACCCATGTTTATAGAGAATTTTCCCGAGGCTGGGACCACTCTGAAGATTAAATTGTAATGCACTGCATCAGATTCGCTCGCACTCTACCCTGTCTGATGGAAGATTGTTGTGTTGGAGGTATTCAACCAAGGGTGTCCTCCAATCAGGAATCATCTCGATCACAGCACCCGGGGGACCCAAGGGTTCCGACGTAGAGGCTCCGACGGTGAGATGGCTTACCCGTGGGCCATCGTCGTCATCTGGGGTAACATGAGATATGACTCTCCGGTGGGCCACATGGATAATTAACTCATCTTGTTCGGGCTCTGCGAGTGAAGCAGCCAAACTGGAAAAAGCATCTGCCCAACCGTTCTATGACCGAGGAACATAAGTAACCTCTGGCCGAGAAGGGAGCTGAGCCATTATCCAGAGAGTATGCTCTAACAATGGCGCAAGCTTTGGTTTACTAACGACATAGTCACCATTAACCTGCTTGATAACCAACTTTGAGTCCCCTTTCACATGCAGATAGGGCACGTCAACCTCGAGGGCCAGCTCGAGGCCAGTAATGAGGGCATGATACTCTGCCTCATTATTGGTGCAAACTTCCGACAGCAAAAATTAATATGGCAGGATGGCTTATGCCGGAGTAATGAAGACGGCACCCAGGCCTACTCTATTGAGCCTAGGGTCATTGAGTCTCCTCTCAGTGGGGCTATGGGAGGCACCATCAAAGTATATTTCCAACATGGTATGGCATGATCGACTGAGAGGATGGCCTAATTAGGAAAGTCTCAGTCTAGAGATTGATCCGTGGAGGTTGGATGGGTAGCTAGAAAGTCTGCCAATGTCTATCCTTTGATAGCCTTCTAAGGCAAAAACCTGATTTCAAACTGCTAGAGGAGTACCGCCCACCGCGCTAATTATCCAGTCAACATAGGTCGGTTCAGGATGTACTTCAACGGGTCTACCCGAGAGACCAGCTATACCTCGTCGTGCTGCAAGTAGTGCCGCAATTTTTGTACAGAAAATATGAGCGCCAGATATCTCTTATCGATGGGAGAATATCTGATTTCCGTATCTAGGAGCATGCAGCTGAGGTATTAGAGGTTGTTCTTTGTTCCCTCATTGCTCTTCTAGGCGATAAGTGCGTCGATGGACCATTACAGGGCGGTCACGTAAAGGACCAGTGGCTTCTTGGAGATATGTGGCATCAAGACCGGAGGTTGGAGCAGATACTGCTTGATTTCCTCAATGGCGGTCTGTCACTCCTCATCCCATTCTTAGGTGGTGCCTTTCTTCATGATCCGGGAAAAGGGCTTACACTAGCCAGCCAGATTTGCAATGAATCGGCGTATGTAGGCTAAGTGGCCTTGGAAACCTCGAAGCTCTCGAATATTTCTCAGGGGAGACATCTGGCTGATGGCCTTGATTTTTTCTGGGTCTATTTCAATGCCTCAGTACCAGACAAAAAATCCAAGGAACTTGCTGGAGGTGACCCCAAAATCACACTTCAATGGGTTCATCTTCAGGTTGCGGTAACGGAGGAAACCGAACACTTTCTCAAGGTCCTTTAGATGGTCCTGGAACTGGCGATATTTGACCACCAGATCATCCACATAGCATTCCACCAATGTTCCCAGAATCAGATTGAATATACGATGCATGGTCCACTGATAGGTGGCACCCACATTCTTCAGGCCGAAGGGCATAACCTGGTAACAGAAAGTACCTTGGGGTGCCCTGAAAGATGTGTATTCTTCATCCTCGGGGGCCATCCGGATTTGGTTATACCCGGAGTACCCATACATGAATGAGAGGGCTTAGAACCTGTCTGTGGAATCAATCAACAACTCTGTCACTGGGAGGGGAAAATCATCCTTCGGACAGTGACGATTGAGGTCGCAGAAGCCAATACAGACCCTGATTTGTCCATTCTTCTTCTTGACTGGCATAATGTTGGCTAGCCACTTGGGATACTGGACTTCCATAACGAAGTTGGCTTTGATGATCTTATCAACTTCGGCCTCGACCATGGCACCATGAGAAGGGTTCATCTTTCTAGGAGTTTGATTGAATCCACGATGACTTTCCGGAAGACCAAGATGGTGAACGGCTACCTGAGGATCCAATCCTAGCATCTCTTTGTAACTCTAGGCAAATATGTCATGATGCTGTTTGATGAAGTCCATGTACCGCTGCCACTCCTCAGGGGGCATGGCGGCACTGACCAATATGGGTCTCGGGTCCACCTCACTACTGAGGTTCACCTGTACCAACTCGTCGACCGTGGTAGAGACGCCTTCTTCAAAGGCGGGGGGAGCATCCTCTAGGTCCTCTTCTCCGCCTATGGAGGGATCTTCCATGGGGGGAGTCGATTCTGATCCATTAGACTCTGATGGGAGGCTGGTGCCCGCATGAGTGGTGGTGGTCAGCACATTAGGAGATTCATGCACCGCTGAGACAGTGGTGATGAAGGCAGTCGATCCAATCCCATCTGGTCTTCGGCCCATGGGGCCGTGCTTGATAACATCAAAGAAGTAGTGGTACATTGGATTGAGCCGGTTAATTCCAGCCCGGCGAAACAGACACGTATGACGTACTTCCATTGCCATGAACCTGACATCCCGATACCATACACGGGTAGGAGGTTCCGGGATCACCCGAGCCTGGTTGGTGTAGGAGTACGAGGTGATTTTCCATTGTCTCATGGACCTGGGAATATTCCTTCCTCTTATACCCGAAACAACAAAGCATTTCCCTATGTCGGGGGTCATTGCCTCCAACCGATGGATTGAGAAGATGTAGGCGTCGTCCAGATCTACCCATGGATCACTTATGAGAGTGGCGGGCTCAATATCATTTTCCGGAATATTCTTATCCTTGCTCTTGTAATATTCAATGTCTAGATAGTGGGCTTCACAAGAGGCAAAAGGAGATGCATCTCTTTGTAGCATGACTACTCGACCGTTGAGGGAGTATTTGAGGCATTGGTGATATGATAAAGGGACCACCGCATGCAGATGAAGCCATGGCCTATCCATCAATGTGTTATATGTAGTGTCCTGGGAGAAAACCATGAATTTGGTACTGGAAACTAGGCCACCGAACTGATTCTTCAAGCGTATCTTGCCAACCGGGGTTTTCTCGGTCCTATCGTTTCCCTAGATTCTGAGGTCGGAGGGAGTTAGATCATCCTCAGACAAACCCAGCTTCCGCAATATCCGAGTCGGGATTAGGTTAATCCCAGAACTCGTGTCAACAAGACAGTGGCGGACTTCCATGCCATTGAACTATACGGTGATATACAGTGGGCGAATATGCCCCTGTTTGGGGGAGACCTCATCCTCCCCGGAGAACGAAATGATGCCCTCACACTTGGCATCCTCAAACACTTCAATGTGAAAAGCCTCTACAGCCGCTATCTCTGTCTCAAACTGGGGGGGCTTATTAATTCCTTGGTAAGTGCCTCACGCATATCTAGTGATAGACGAAGGGATTCAAGAATGTAAAGACTTTCTAGGATACCGGAAAGGTGATTAAGAAAATATTACTTCTATGCCAGGCACGAACCTCTGCTTGTAGAAAGTCACTATGTGACCGGAGGCATGGCGGGTCCTGCCGGCTGGACCGGCGGCTGACTGGTACTAGGCATATCTCGTTGTTCACTAGTCAAATCCCATATAGTGGCTTCCGAATGAGGAATGGAAGGCTGGGGTTGGCTGGTGGCAGGGCGAATCTGGTCGTAGCACAGCCGATGTGGTTCCTCCTTATCCAGTAACACAAACGGTGGTGGAGGCAGACCTGTCGACACTGGATGAAGGGGCCGCGTGTGCTGAGCTCTGCACTGGGCCTGCTTCCTAGTCTCAGCAGTGTGCACGACTTGGATGTAGGTGCCAACTATCGTGCCCCAGAGATTCATGTAACCACGGCTCCGACTACGTTGGCAATGGCTGGGGACATTGGGAAGGTCTACCTGGTGTTCCCTATCGTCGGGAATCAAATAGGGATTTACCAACTCTGCAGTGTTAACCAAATCTTACCCCGGACTGTCACTTGAAGAGTCATCCACTACCGGGAGGAGTCTTGTAGGGATACCCATTTTTGGGGGCATAAAGTCTCTAATATTGCGGGACGATGACGGCATTGGTAGGGTGCGTTGTTTCTTCTTGCGTCGTCGTTGCTTGCTCTTCTGGGAAGAGGTTGGCTGAGACGACGATGCCGAAGTAGTAACCACAGCTTCTGAGGGATTTATCTGATTTAGGAATGCATGGATGATGCCATGGGCATGGGAGAACACCTTTCGGGCCATCCAGTCATTATACTTCTGGGAACCACGATCGGAAACCTGCTTCCATTCACCTTCGTCGCCGCTACTGCCATCCGATCTCACAAAGTCACATGCCACCTGTGTCGGAGTTGGGCCCAACCTGACTATATTTTTTTCAATATGGTATTAGATCCATTCCTTTAACATGTAGCATCTCTTGATGGTGTGCCCCAGGATCCATTGATAAGGGCGGTAGTTGGGGTGATCAGTGAGATGCGCCTCTTCTGGCTTCCGGAAATCAGGCAGCCGCACGATTCTCTGCTCCAAGGCACTGCGGATGTAACTGGGGACCTGAGCCTCATCAAATGAGTAGGTCTTATTCTTTCTGTCTGGAAGGGGGGATCTAGGAGGCTGACCCTGACTGGGGAGTGGAGGATCATGCCGAGGAGGTGGAACATGATTATCTCGCCTAGGTGGTGGTGGCACGTTACGCGGAGGCGCTTGCTGATTTTAATGCAGTCGTTGTTGGGATGGAAGTTGTGCCTGTGGGGGCGGTCCCCTATGGGGTTGTAGATATGGCTCCACTGGTAGCAATTCTAGCTACCTGGGGGTCTCTATCTGGGCCACAGCAGCGGCCTTGGCTCTGGCAGCTCTCCTTGCTAAGATCACAAGAGGCAGCGGGTGTGCCTGGCTGGCCTGTTGCAGGGCTTCTTCAAGGCACTCGGCCTTGTCTGAGAAGTCCCAGAACCCTCTGGGGTAATTCTAAGTGATAAGAGAAGGAACCAGCTCTGACTTGACATTTCCTACTCACATTTTCAGTAATTTCTCCTGAGTTAGTGGCATGTCAAGGGAGTATGTGAGCCCCTTCCACCGAGCGATGAATTCCGCGACCCGCTCATCGGGCCTTTGCTTGAACCTGAAGAGGTATGCGATGTTTGTCTTCCGGGTTGTGGAACTAAACTGGTAGAGTAATTTCCTGCGAAGGTCCTCCCATATAGTCATGGATTCGACAGTGATCTGGTTGTACCATACGAACACCGGCCCCTCCAGTGTCTGAACAAAGCAACGGAGCTTGGCAGCCTCCTGCTGTGCTGTTGTCCCTAACATAGGCCCACACCTTGAGTTGAAGTGGGTCAGGTGTTGTGTCTGGTCTCCTTCCCCATTAAAGGGGGTGAAAGTGGGGTTCCCAAATCCCAGAGGTGTTGGTATATCATCCACCCATGCTGGGTACGGCTTTCCGTCTGGTGGGATCGCCACCTGCCGAGTTTTCAAAGCCTCTAAGCGGGCGATGAGTGCTGCCATCAGATCGTATGGACACGGGTTCCTGTCCTGATGGGGTTCTCTAACCACAAGCACATTGTCGGGCTCTTCAATTTGGTAGACAAGCTCAGCAGTTTGTGGAGCAGCTGGTGGAATGACCCTTGGGGTGGCAGGGGGAACCCTTGCGGGGTCTCTTGGGTGATCACACCGCTCCAGAGGGTTTAGAGAAACATATTGTGCCCTCTTTCCATGAGCTTCGGCCTCTCCTCTGTCAGCGAAAACGGCATGATCGAGGTTTCCTAGGAGAATATCACTGAGGGGTAGTTGTTCCTGCCCCTTCTGTCCCGGTCTAGGATCACCATAGTCAGGTCACCGCTCTGCAATGCGTTCAACCCAAAGCTCATCGACCAACCTCTTCTACTCAGCAAGATTTTGGCGTATCGTGGCCTTCTCTGGATCTTCCTCTGCCTTCTGCACTGAGGCAGACGGGTTAGAGAGCTAGACAGTCCCAATGTGATCTTTACCCTTGCCGATATTTTGGCTCAGTATTAATGCCTCAGTAGGTGCGGGGAGACCTGGGAGGTTCCTATGCTGACGATTAATCCTCCCTCATGGGTCTAGTGGCGGAGTTTCCTCAAGGGGTAAGTCCCCATCAAGAAGTTCCAGACTGTTCCCCTCTTCCAAAAAATCGGCCATATTGACCGCCGCTGCCCCCAGGGGCATGTCCTCATAGCCGCCCAGTGATTCAAGCTGCCGGAGAATCCCACTAAAGATAAGGGCAGCATACTGCCCCCATCCACAGACGTGCGCGTGGGGGTGGCCTCCTTGACAACTTTGCGGAGTACTTTAAAACTCTGAACGCATTTTTTTTCGAGGGCCCTATGGTGGCCAAGTGACTCGCGGTGCCGGACCACGGGGAACGTGGCCAGGTCCACCCGATGACATTGCTCACCGATATCCTCGAGGTGTGCTTGGCTCCTAGGATAAGGCACTTTCTGGTGGCGAAGACAGTAGTGAGTCACTCGGAGGGTCTGGTAGAAACATTCAAACTCTCCTGGGGTGAGCGATTCTGGTATATCAAAATCCAACCCTACAACTGGCCAAAACTTCTTGGGGAAGTGGCCTGCTGTGAGGATGGTCCAGAAGCTCCATGACACAGGTTCAGGATTCGGCCCTTGATGGCCCTGCTCATCAACCAGAAGTGGCTGGGGAACTGGAAGTGGTGTCGAGGTTGACCGCTAGGCCGGTGGGCTGGCCGGCGGAGAATACAGCGAGCAGGCCGATTGGCCGCCGAATCCTAGGTCACCCTCCAAGGGTTGTAGTGACCTGGATACCACGTCACTATAGGATGGACCGGCAAACGGGCCTCCTGTCATAGCATCGGTGCTTTCCGGGGGTGTACTATGTCGCGGCTCTCCCTCAATCGACCCACAAAAAAGCTCTCTGTCGTCTCTGGCCGAGGTGGAAGGTGCTTCCGGAGAGGGCTATGGTGACTGCAAGTTCGATACCTGGGGGTACGCCAAGTCCTTTTCCTCCTGGATATACCTTCGGAGGGAGGCGGGGATCATATGGATCTCATGTTCGGGGAGTACGAGGCTGACGCACCACGTCCCTATCCCAACCCTTAACTCAGAGGTCTGAGGAGAGGGATCCATCGTTGAGTCGTACTCCACCTCGGAATCTGAGAAATGGGCTGGTATAATTTCCATCTGGCCTTCCCTGGAATTTCTATTACGGCGACGACGTCCCGCCTTCCTACCCCTGGGTGGCTCCTCGGGGCAGGGCTGATTTCCGTCACGGAGTCCTCTGGCCGCACTAGTACTAGGGCGGAGATGATTGAAGGCCGGGGTGCAAGGAGCACCAGGAAAAATGTAGAAAGGGACATGGGGATGAACTCCATGTGGGTGAGTGACTGGATATACAACGGATCCATAGTCGCGGCCTGTGGTATGGGAAGTGACCTCATACCCAGTGTAGTGAGCACTGGAGAGAGCCCCACCCTGAGTGTTTCTGTCACGGGGAAGCCCCTTACCTGCAGTGAGGGTGGTTCCAGGCAGGCCTTCGGGCTGAGGTTGGAAGTAGGGAGGGCCCACATCATCCAGAATGGTGGCACGAAGTAGGCCTTTACACTGGATGGCACTACCACGAATTGGTCCACATCACCCATTTCCTGCGCCGACGACCGAGAGAGTCAACCAAACCTGCCTGTGGGATGGTTGGGGCCTTGATCCGGATCAGGCATATAACTTCCCCTACTCAACGTGTGCAGGGGCTTGATGGTAGGAGTCAGTAGTGGCTCAAGCCACAATAGTTGCTGACGTTGATGCTCCGGGGCAATCATCATCTTCTGCTCGTGCTCGATGCTGGCGTCAGGTCAGATGGGTTGGAGCCGATGGTGCGGGCACATAGATTTCATGCTCCTCAGCTTGGGGATTCGGGCGGCGGCGTCGACACGGCCTGTAAGGGGCCCTTTCCATGAACCCTTGAAGCGGGTCTCTGATTGGGACAACCCAGATATCCCCTACCTCATCGGCATAGGGGAGGGAGGTGTCAAGGCGTTTCAGGGATAAGCTCCCAAAACGGTTGAATGTCGGGGTTGGGAGCAGTGGCTCCCTGCGCGGTCCTCGGGGGTGGTGTTGGTGCTGAGGTGCAGCTTCCTCGAGGTCCAAACGGGCCATGTCCCTGGTGGGGATGACCCCATCTTCATCGTACCTATGCACAAGGTTGATGATCACCCTTCGTTGGATAATCTCTGATGGGGAGAGGGGGCGTGAGCGCCCAGCAGTCGTGGCGGTTAGAGCAGCTGTGGAAGAGGCGGAACCGTACGAGGTGGCCACGTCGGTACTACCCCTGCCCCTACGCTGGTGGGCAGGTGGCGATCAAGCTCCGGATGCAGCGATCTGATTCCTGAAAGCAGGGAGATGAACCCATTAACACTGATAGGAAAAGAGATTGAAAACCAGTAGCCCAGCGCCATTCCGTCTTCCTTGGTCGGTAAGAGGAATCCACGCTGACAATGTCACAGAATGGAGTTCTCCACATCCTGACTGCCCCAACCCCTGGAAGGTTTCATGTCCTAGTGCTAGGTGCCCGGACCTGGTGACATGCTAATCTTATGACGCCCCAAATGCTACCATTCTCCGTATTGAGGAGAATAGATTCACATCGGGTTCACAATTTTCTGTTTCCGAAGATTTTTGACGAGGCTCGCGCATCCGTATTTTTGAGTGCAATAGGTGCGGCTTTTGTTACCCCATATTCCTGCTTTCGAAAGGTGGGTGGCATTCGCTCCTTGTTCAGGGATGTTTTCTCCTTGATCGAAACAGGATGATGGGATGTCGGTTCTTCCTTCTGTGGATTTCTCCTCGAAACTTGTCACCTAGTCTGAGTCTCCCTCATATATTTAATATGTTGTTCGTGAATCTTTTTCCTGGTGCCATATCTTCATGGACGCCGGTTAATTATTCTACTTCCGTCGAGACGCTCCAAGGGGTCTGGTCGGGGTAGCAACCTTCGGTTAGAGGAGTGGTCACGCTGAGGCATCATTGGCATGTCTTGACACTGGGGGATTGGCATGTCTGTCTTTTGTACCTTATTATAGGGCTTCTCGAGGGCGCGGAATCCTGAGGCATCCCACATCGAACACGGGGAATTTTATTCCATAGGCATGTATCTGAGGTTTTCCTCAGCTTGCTATGTTTAACACAGGGTATGCTGCGAGGTTAACATCCAGCGGAGATGGATCGGACTGATCGAAACACTGAGAGTGGATCAGATAAAAGAACCCCCCTGGAGGGAATGACGATATTAGGGACGAAATGTGGGTGGCTTCCTGAATGATGTGGAGTGGAATGAGGTGGCGTGATCCCACCGAGATGTGGTGGCCCGGGTAAGAATCAGGATGGGTGATGAAGTGAAGGGTCTTGAACCTCACAGAGGCTTCCTACGTATCCCTGTTAGCGAGGAATCAAAGTCCACATAGTTCGGGATGGAATGGGGCTTACACTCTGAGGCGGCTCACAATGATGGATAGATGGGGCTTACACTCTGAGGCAGCCGACAATGTTGGATGGATGGGGCTTACGCTCTGAGGTGGCCCACAATGGTGGATGGATGGGGCTTACCCTCTGAGGTGACCCACAATGGTTGGTGGATGGGTCTTACACTCTGAGGCGCCCCACAATGGTTGATGGATGGGGATTACACTCTAAGGTGGCCCACAATGGTGGATGGATGGGGATTACCCTTTGAGGTGGCCCACAATGGTTGGTGGATGGGGCTTACACTCTGAGGTGACCCATAATGGTTGGTGAAATGACGTGAAGAGGTCAGAACAACCGGGTGGTGGGTTTGAACCTCGTGGAGGCTTCCTACATATCCCTTTTGTCATGGAATAAAAGTCCACGTAGTTCGGGTGTATAGTTTAACATCATGCAGTACGGGGGTTGGTGTCATAGTTGATGCTTACTCTAAGCCCACGTGAGTCATTCTTGCTTTGAGAAACAAGAGGCAGTAGAGACCTCATGATCATGTCGTGAAGGGTGCGTCTGTGGGAAGTGAAGAGGGGCTTACACGTTGGGCAGCCCACGATGTTCTGACTTACTCCAGGATGGAGGCCTGAGGTAAACAAAGCACAGAGAAAGTGGGATTTGGGACCGAAGAAAGGAGGAGTCCCACTACCCATCATGCCCCCACTGGACCCAGCGTTGGGGAAGTACAAAGGTGCATGGGTACTACCTTCAGCAAGAGGGGCTAGGGGATTACACCAAAGTGGTATCCCTTCCCCACAGACAAATGCCACTCCGAGAAGGATGATATCATCCCATGTGGGGGGTGATCTCATCCACGTGGAGACGAGCGGGTGTGGAGAATGTCCGAGGCGGGGGGACCCTACGTGCGAGGCACGGGGCCATATCATAGTTTAACGTCATGTGTTGAGGATGAGGTGATTGTCAATTTAACATCTTGTAGCTTGGATGAGGTGGGTTTACTCTACACCCCTAGGACTTACATAACTGGTACCCTCTTCTCCTTGTAGGAGGGAAGGTTCCGGCAATGCCGTGGCGAAGGGGGGTCATAGAGCGAACCAATGAGGGGTCCACATTAGCATGGCTATGCGAAGAAGAAATAGTCGTTAGCGTGCCTATGCGAAGAAGCATGAGGCAAAGCAACGCAATAGGAAAAATAGCCCAAGGGACCTTAAGGTTACTTCGTACAAGCTTGGAAGGCCGTACGGGAAAATAGCGCATGGTGTGTATACCTAGTGTGTGTGCCTGGGGAATCCAGAAGGAGCACATTGGGCACCTACGCATGGAGGCACCTGGGGAGAATCACGGTGAGGGGTCCCATGGGTTGCGCACAAAGAAATGGTTGGCGCGCAAAACACCGGGATGGTTTATAATCGGGGCAGAGGGCTTGTCCACGACTAGTAGGATCGCACACAAGGGATATGAATTGCGCGCGAGTGGAAAAGGCCACACCCAAAGGTAAGGTTGCACCCTACGAAAGGGACTATGCGCAATTGGACCATTTTGCATGCAATGAGAGGAATTACGCGCAAGGGAAGAATCCTGAAGGGTTTGGAATTCTATTTAAGCCGGTGGGATCGCGTGCAAAGGAAGATCCCAGGGCGAGGTGGTGCGAAAAGGATCAATACCTGAAGGTCGTCTTGCATGCGCGGAAGTCCGATTTCATGCACGAGAGACAATTCAAATTCCTCAACCCCGAAACGGAAGGGATCTCCTTCTATTTATAGGCATCTGTCGGCTCGGAATTCAGGGTGGTGCGCAAAACTTGTGCACCATAGACAGCGGTGCGGAATGTTAACCACGTGGGGTGCGGATGTGAAAGTATTTCGTGCATGTGCCAGGGACCCTTCGCGAATCCCGGACCCTTTTCATGCGGCCCTACTTTTCCGCACACATACCCCTTTTTTCGCGCAACACTTCTGGGCCCTCTGGACCGAGCCTCCAGGTCCGATTATGACTTCACTTTGTCACTTCAAAACTTCCTTCAGTAATTACGGACTTTTCGGTGTCTACAACTGAGTTTAATTTTCTCATACTCTTCTTCTTCATTTCTCATTGGTTTGTTCATTCTTTTAGTAAGATCATACAAATACATAGAGAAGAAATCCATACATTCTTGATCCAAGTAACTATTCATGATAGAACCTTTGGTATGATTCCTATTAAACACATAAGACTTTAATTTGTACATATTTATTTTAGTTGGATACATCCAACAAAAATAAATATGTCCTCCGAGAAGTATTTCAGTTGGAATATGGATAGTCAGATGCATCATGCATGTGAAAAATGATGGAGGAAATATTTTCTCTAACTCACACAAAATTAATGGGGCATCTGCCAACATTTTTTGCATGAAAACTTGGAAAACTTCTTAGAACAAAGATCTCTAAACAAATGGAACAACCGAATAACAGTCACCCTTACATTATTGGACAAAAGATGATGAATTTCTATTGGAATCAACTCATACAAAAGGATGTGATAATCATGAGTCTTCAAAGATTTTAGCTTCAACTCTCTTCTATTGACCCATTTAGATATGTTTCTTGAATATCCATCATGAACTTTAATAGTCTCTAGTACTTCTAGAAATTGCTTTTTTCTATAGGTGTCATCACATAAGAATCACATGGAACATGCCATTTATTTTCACTGGTACGCACAGGATGCAATTTTGGTCTGATGCCCCAATCCACCAAGTCATGTCGAGACCATAAATCATCTTTTGTCTTTACATTAACATTTAGAAGATTTTAAAGTAGTATTTCACATATATTTTTTTCAATTTGCATTACGTCTAAGAAATGATGTAACAAATTGGTTGACTAATAAGGAAAATCAAAGAAGATACTTCTCTTCTTCCAATTGTAAGAGGTTTTTGTGGAAAAATTCTTTCTCTTTCCAGATTTCATTTGACCATTCCTGAATGAAAATCTGAAATATTTCAATTCATTAAGCACATCAGTTCCAGAAATATGCTGAGGTGGATCATCGGTCTCCATGGTATTGTTAAATCTTTGATGATTATTTATATTTGGATGGTCCATTGGAAATAACCATCGATGTCCCATAAAAATGAAACTACAATGATGTTTCAGTCTTCTAAATCATGTATTCTTCATAAAAACATGACATGATAGTTTTCCCTTCATTCTCCATCCAGACATCATTGCATAAGCAGGAAAATCATTGATCGTCCACATAAGTGCAGCAGGCATCTGAAATATGTCTTTTGAACATGCATCGTATGTGCACACACCCATATCCCAAAGAATTTTCAACTCTTTTATTAAAGGTTACATGAATACATCTATATCATTATTCAAATCAAAAGGGACAGATATGATTATACTCATGAATTTGAAAAAAAAATCCATACACACCCATGGGGGGAGATTATAAATGTGTATAACAACCATCCATGTGTTGTGTGACGTAAGCATCTGCCCAAACAGATTAAAACTGTCACATGAAAGGCCAAACCTCACATTACGCACATTAACTGCAAAATAAGGATATAGAGCATCAAATCTCTGCCATGCAAATCTATATACAGGGTGAACCAACTAATCATTATTCTTCTTTCTCTCGGTATCATGTCATCGCATTTTTATTGACATTTTGTCAGACATAAAAGAGATTATGGAGTCTGGGGATTAATGGAAAGTGCCACATTAATTTTTGTGGCACACGGGATGGTGTTCTGTCAGCTTTTGGCTTCCAGTGGGATGTTCCACATTTTATACAATCATTTCATTCAGCAGTTTCCTCCCAAAAAAACTACAATCTTTTGGGAAAGCATGAATTTTATTTCTTGAAAATCCAAGTTCCTCAACTAACTTCCATGTCAAATAGTGGTTTTAGGGAATATCTGTATCATTTGGAAGTAAGTACTTCAAGAAGTTAAGAATGTAATCGATGTCAGTATTAGAAATCCCATACATAGTTTTCCCATGAAACAATAAGATTAAAAATTCTAGCTTTTTAATTTTACAGCATTGTCAATATACTGGAGTTGTGGCAGCATCATTCAATTTTTTCTCCCTGATAACATCATAATTTTCATTAGACACATCATGTCTGCTCATATCAAAATATTCTTGGGTCAGAATCCTTTTATTTTCATGATGACAAATAAACAGAAACTATTCATATAACAAATTCCCCAATCCAGCCCTCTCATTTGGATCATCAGCAATTTGAGATTTCATTTTCTCCTCATTGTGATACCACATAGAGTAGTTTTCTTGAAAACCATATTTTTTTTATGTGGTTTTTTACTTCTTCATAGTTCAACCAAGTTCTTACAACACAATTATAGCATGGGCAGTGTATGTGACCTCTATCTGAAGCATTGTGAAATGAAAAATCTAAAAAGATCTCCAAATTGTTTTGAAAATCACTTGAGATCTGATCGGTTTCATACATCCAACTTCTATCCATTCTGTAAAAAAATGTTATAAGTCATTTCATCAAAATCTATTTAATAATATTGAAGTTTCATCGAAAATATATTTAAGTAAACAAGAATTGTTCACTTTATATGAAACCATAACTGAAACACTACTCTATATAAGAATCATAATATAAAAAAACAACAAAATACTATATTTATAACAAAATATCTTTGAATAACTATACATGAGTGTACAAGATCATGTACACTTGTGGAGGGTAATTATTCAGGATTTGAGTAAATTTTAGATTGAAAAAAATTAATATTTAGTAGATTATTTTAGTGATCAAATATACTGCCCAAGGGGATGGGGTGTCTAGGGGGTGGGGGAGTGTCCAGGGGTGGGGGCTGTCCTGGGGGGTGGGGGTTTTCCACAGGGGTCATGGGTGTTCAGGGGGGTGGGCGGGATGTCCACAGGGGTGGTGGGGCTGTCCACAGGGGTGGCGAAGCTATCCAGGGGGTAGGAGGTGTCCAGGGGGTGGGCGGGTTATCCAAGGGGGTGGGGGCTATCCAGGGGGTACGAGGTGTCCAGGGGGTGGGGGTGTCCGAGGGAATGGGGGGTCCGAGGTGGGGGTGTCTAGGGGTGGGAAGGCTATCCACAGGGTTGGGGAGTTTTCTAGGGGGTAAGGGTGTCCAGGGGGTGGGTGGGCTGTCCACAGGGGTGGCAGGGCTTTCCAAGGGGTACGGGGTGTCCAGGGGGGTGGGCGGGCTGTCCACAGGGGTGTCAAGGCTATCCAGAGGGGTATGGTGTGTCCAGGGGGTGGGCGGGCTGTCCACAAGGGTGGGGGATATCTAAGGGGGTAGGGGGTGTCCAGGGGTGGGGGTTGTCTATGAGGGTGGGGGTGTGTCCACAGGGGTGGGGGTCCTAGGGGGTCCATGAAGGTAGGGGTTGTCCAGGGGGTTGGGGGGTTGTCCAAAGGGGTGGCGGGGCTGTCCAGGGGTGGGGTATCCAGGGGGTGGGGGTGTCTAGGGGGTGGGGGTGTCCAGGGGGGTGGGAAGGCTATCCATGAGGTCCGGGGGCTGTCCACAGGGGTGTGACCTAGAGCTGTGAGATTTAATTGGGTTTTCATTCATGTTATGAAAAACAAACGATGGGTGTTAAGGATTAGAGCAGTATTTTTTAGTGAAAATTCAATTTGGTAGGATTGGTGACTTGATAACATGATGATATCAAGTTTGAAATTGGGAAAAATTTTGGGGCATTGGATTATGGTGGAAGTAATATAGGTTAGTGAATATCTATAGGTAGTTATTAGGAATGATATGATTTATGGTAATGAGTTTGTAAGGATTTTCATCATCATGTCATGATGATTAAGGGTGTTTCCCTATATGAATTTCTATGGATTCCTCGATATTTTTTTCATCATAACATGAATTAAATTTAGGATTTCATTATAATGTAAAGTCTAGATAGAATAACTATTCATTTTGTACATGGAGAGGTAGACATATGAATATGGTACGTGCATATGGTAGTAGGTCCCGGGTCTAGGTGGATATATATGGAGATTTTCCTCCCCTAGTCTCTGTATGAAAGGATTATAAAAGGCTTCCACCACCTTCCATGGATATATTCTT